>JAQQAC010011087.1:26868072-26903528 GCA_029783875.1 Phataginus tricuspis | reverse complement strand
AATGGATAAAGATGTGGTACATATACACATCTTTATCCATTCATCTACTGATGGACACTTAGGTTGCTTCCATTTCTTGGCTATTGTAAATAGTGCTGCAATAAACATAGGGGTGCATATGTCTTTTTTCAAACTGGGCTGCTGCATTCTTAGGGTAAATTCCTAGGAGTGGAATTCCTGGGTCAAATGGCATTTCTATTTTGAGTTTTTTGAAGAACCTCCATACTGCTTCCACAATGGTTTAATTTGCATTCCCACCAGCAGTGTAGAAGGGTTTCCTTTTCTCCACATCCTCTCCCACATTTGTTGTTGTTTGTGTTTTGGATGTTGGCCTTCCTAACTGGTGTGAGGTGATATCTCATTGTGGTTTTAATTTGCATTTTTCTGATGATTAGCGATGTGGAGCATTTTTTCATGTGCCTGTTGGCCATCTGAATTTCTTATTTGGAGAAGTATCTGTTCAGATCCTCTGTCCATTTTTTAATTGGCTTATTTGCTTTTTGTTTATTGAGGTGCGTGAGCTCTTTCTATAATTTGGATGTCAACCCCGTATCGGATATGTCATTTATAAATATCCCATACTGTAGGATGTCTTTTTGTTCCACTGATGGTGCCCTTTGCTGTACAGAAGCTTTATAGCTTGATATAGTTCCACTTGTTCATTTTTGCTTTTGTTTCCCTTGACTGGGGAGATATGTTCATGAAGACGTTGCTCATGTATTGTCCAAAAGATTTTTGCCTATGTTTTTTTCTAAGAGTTTTATGGTTTTATGACTTACATTCAGGCTTTGATCCATTTTGAGTTTACTTTTGTGTATGGGGTTAGACAATAATCCAGTTTCATTCTCTTACATGTAGCTGTCCAGTTTTGCCAACACCAGCTGTTGAAGAGTCCGTCATGTCCCCATTGTGTATCCATGGCTCCTTTATTGTGCATT
Source organism: Phataginus tricuspis (assembly GCA_029783875.1). Classification (NCBI taxonomy): domain Eukaryota; kingdom Metazoa; phylum Chordata; class Mammalia; order Pholidota; family Manidae; genus Phataginus; species Phataginus tricuspis. The sequence continues at coordinate 26,902,590 of JAQQAC010011087.1, read as the reverse complement.
AATTGACCATATATGTTTGGGTTAATATCTGTTCTGTTCCATTGGTCTATGGGTCTGTTCTTGTGCCAGTACCAAATTGTCTTAATTACTGTGGCTTTGTAGTAGGGCTTGAAGTCAGGGAGCGTAATTCTCCCTGTTTTATTCCTCCTTCTCAGGATTGCTTTGGCTATTCGGGGTCTTTTCTGGTTCCATATGAATTTTAGAATTATTTGTTCCAGTTCATTGAAGAAAGCTGTTGGTAGTTTGATAGGGATTGCATTGAATCTGTAGATTGCTTTAGGCAGATGGCCATTTTGACAATATTAATTCTTCCTATCCAAGAGCACGGTATGTGTCTCCATTTATCAGAATCTTCTTTAATTTCTCTCATGAGTGTCTTGTAGTTTTCGGAGTATAAGTCTTTCACGTCCTCAGTTAGGTTTATTCCTAGGTATTTTATTCTTATTGATGCAATTATGAATCGAATTGTTTTCCTGATTTCTCTTTCTGCTAGTTCAGCATTAGTGTGTAGGAATGCAACAGATTTCTGTGTATTAATTTTGTATCCCTCAACTTTGCTGAATTCAGATATTAGATCTAGTAGTTTTGGAGTGGATTCTTTAGGGTTTTTTTTTGTACAATATCATGTCTTCTGCAAACAGGGACAGTTTAACTTCTTCCTTGCCTATATGGCTGCCTTTTATTTCTATTGTCTGATTGCCATGGCTAGGACCTCCAGTACTATGTTGAATATAAGTGGGGAGAGTGGGCATCCCTGTCTTGTTCCCAATCTTAAAGGAAAAGCTTTCAGCTTCTTGCTGTTAAGTATAATGTTGGCTGTGGGGTTGTCATATATGGCCTTTATTATGTTGAGGTACTTGCCCTCTATACCCATTTTGTTGAGAGCTTTTATCATGAATGTATGTTGAATTTTGTCAAATGCTTTTTCAGTATCTATGGAGATGATCATGTGATTTTTGTCCTTTTTGTTGATGTGGTGGATGAGGTTGATGGATTTTTGAATGTTGTACCATCCTTGCATCCCAGGAATAAATCCTCCTTGATCATGACGGATGATCTTTTTGATGTATTTTTGAATTTGGTTTGCTAATATTTTGTTAAGTATTTTTGCATCAGGGATATTGGTCTGTAATTTCTTTTTTTGTGGTGTCTTTGACTGGTTTTGATGTTAGAGTGATGTTGGCCTCGTAAGAGTTTGGGAGTATTCCCTCCTCTTCTACTTTTTGGAAAACTTTAAGGAGAATGGGTTTTAGGTCTTTACTAAATGTTTGATAAAATTCAGCAGTGAAGCCATCTGGTCCAGGAATTTTGTTCTTAGGTAGTTTTTTGATTACCAGTTCAATTTCTTTCCTGGTAATTGGTCTATTCAGATTTTCTGTTTCTTCCTGGGTCAGCCTTGGAAGGTTGTATTTTTCTAGAAAGTTGTCCATTTCTTCTAGCTTATCCAGTTTGTTACCATATAATTTTTCATGGTATTCTCTCATAATTCTTTATATTTCTGTGGTGTCTGTAGTGATTTTTCCTTTCTCATTTCTGATTCTGTTTATGTGTGCAGACTGTCTTTTTTTCTTGATAAGTCTGGCTTGTAGTTTATCTATTTTGTTTATTTTCTCAAAGAACCAGCTCCTGCATTCATTGATTCTTTCTACTGCTTTATTCTTCTTAATTTTATTTATTTCTGCTTAATCTTTATTATATCTCTCCTTCTACTGACTTTGGGCCTCATATGTTCTTCCTTTTCTAGTTTCATTAATTGTGAGTTTAGGCAGTTCATTTGGGATTGTTCTTCTTTCCTGGGGTAGGCCTGTGTTGCAGTATATTTCCCTCTTAGCACGGCCTTCGCTGTGTCCCACAGGTTTTGCAGTGGTCAATTATTTCCTTTATATTCTTGAAGCTTTAACGGAAACTTTGTCTCCTTGACTTCCTTGGCTTCCTATTAATCCCAGAGAAGGGGAGGGATTTGAGAAATTTCTGAATATTTTCTCATCACTATAATCACCTGTCAGACCATATCTGTACTGGGCACCTGTTTCTTTATTGGCCAAGCTAGTTCTGGGGGACTGTACCATCTGGAGTACAGTCCCAGCCCAGTGGTACTGAATCCAGTCACAAGACCCAAGGATGTGGCAACAACTCCTGTGGCACGTTTGGAAAGTTGGACAGGCATGCATGTACCCTAAGAGGTCTTTGTGGACCTGGAGCTTGGTCTCATAGATGCCTATGGCTGTTGTACAGTTTAAAGAAAAGAGAGACATATCATTGATCCAACGCTGCAGTTTTTCCAGAAGCTTATAGAGCAGTGATTAGGGCTATAGTGATCATCCCCACAGCTGGGGGTTGCTCTGGCCCAGGCATCACCCTGCTGCTGGCAGAGGAGCTATTCTTGATTATGGCAAGAAATCGAAGCTGGAATCTGCCATCCAGCCAGCCCCAGAATGCTGCCAGCATTGAAGAAACCCTGCAGCTCCATCCTGAGTGCCACAGCACCCTGGAGCCCTTGGACATTGCATCTCACTGGGAGACAGTGAGGCCTTGCTCTGTTACTGCAACTGTTCCTCAAGGGCACCACCTAAACCAGCCTCAACTACTGCTTGAGCCAGACTTTTGCTCCATCACTGCCCTTTTTGGATTTTAGTGGTGCCCTGAAAGCAGATTCCCCAGGGTTCTAGGACAATCTGGTGCCATTTCCAAATGCACTTCCTTTTGGTGACCTGCTAACCTATTACTTTGACCAAATGTCAATGACTGCTCTGCAAGCACTACCCAAGGACTGTGGAGTCCAGAGAACTGAAGGCTGCCAGTGTATCACCAAGACAAGGTGTACTAAACAGGCTGATGACTAGCATCTCACTGTATTTCTCCTGGGGAATCAAATAGTGATTCCCCAGGAGAAATGCTGAACAACACCACAGCGGTCACAGGGCTGAGACTTTACCATATGTCTGTCAATTAATCACCAGTCTATTCAAGCACATACTTGCAAACCAGAATGAGATGAGAGCATGGAGGATTTTCTGAGGGTTTCAGTGGCCTGCCTGCCCTATAAATGCATATAAAGTGCTATAATTCAACAAAATAAGAAGGCAAGTGAGGCAAGGACTTCAGGAAATTGGTAGTTGGGTCAAAAGAAGGGCCTGGACACCAATCAGCTATATGACCTTGGGGTAAAAAATCGGATTAGATTAGGGCTTCTCCAACTGTAATCTGCATGCAGACTTCCTGGGGATCTTGCTAAATCACATATTCCAGCTCTATAGTTCTGGTTTGGGGCCTGACTCTCTATTCATTGAGATTCTCTGTTTCTAACCTTCTCCCAGTGATGCTCGAGTTCCTGCTGCCACCCTTTAGGTAATGAAGCTCTACCACATGCTTATCCACTAGAACTTTTTGCAATGATGGAAATGTTCTAAATCCCCCCTTGCAGTATAGGAGCCATATGTAACTATAGAGCATTTGAAATTTAGCTAATGTGATGGACTTTTTCATTTTAAAACTTAAATTTAAAACTCACATGTGGCTAATGGATGCCATATTGGACAGCAAAGTCTGAATCTTATACTCCTCATCTATGAAAATGAGAGTTTGAAACTAGATGACTCCCAACATTCCTTCTGATGGTCTATGGTTCCAAGTTGTTTTCAAGGTATATGGAGGGTGGGGATGGAGGATTGATGAGGGGACAGATGTTAAAGTGTGCAGTAAAGCGTGAGGAATTGAGAGTTCCACCATGGGAGGGTGGGGGGAAAGGAGCATGGTCCCCTAGGGGCTGGACTCTAGAATTCAGTGGGAAAGCTGCCATCCAGAGTCAAGAGAATGACTAGCCAATGAGTGTCAATGGAACTTCAGAACCAGATAAAGGCCTTTCTTTGGCAAGATAGAAATTCCAGGCCATAGAAGAAAAAAGTGATGTTTAACCACATCAAAATTTAAAATACGTGAAAGAGACACAATGAAGCACAATGCAGAAATATGGAACACACCAAGGTTTATCTTCAATATATATCTTCAATATATTAAGAAAAATTGAATAACAAAAAAAAAATAGATAAAAAGAATCCTAATTAGAAGAGAAAACTCTCAAGCCATAAACAGCCACAAGATGTGCACACTCTTCTGTGATTAAAGGCATGCAAATTCAAACCAAACATAAATGAAAAATATTCATAGTACTAACTATTGGCAAGAACCTGGATTAACGGAGAGTGATTCCACTCAGTTGATGGGTTTGTCAATTGATACAGCCATTTGGAAAAGTGAGGGAGTGACCTGTTTAAAAATGTACAAGCAATATACCGTCTTGTCCAGCAACTTAACTTCTGGGAGTCTGGCCTTTCTCATGTGTACTTAAAGACATATAAAAGGATGTTTCCTTCAGTATTCTAATAGCAAAAAAGAAAAATTAATAAGAATGTCCATGACTAAATAAATCTGGTACCTTCATAATATGAAATACTGTGGCATCAATTAAGAAAAATAAGGTAAGTCTATATGTACTAATATGGAAAGCTCTCCAGACACTGATATGTAAAAAAAGCAAAAATCCATGAGAAATAAGCCAAAAGATGTTTGAGATGAATAAAACTGATAAACACTAAGCTAACTGACCAAGAGAAAAAAAGAAAGCACAAATGAACAATATAAGGTTTGGAAAAGCAGGTATCACTATAGATCTACCAGTATTACAATGGTAATGATAATTAGGCAGTATTACAAACGGCTTTAGGCCAATAAATTTGGCAACTTAGATGAAATAGACAACCTGTTTAGAGACCATAATTTGCCAAAACTGACTAGATAAAATAGAAAGCCTGGACAGCTCAATATCTTTTTATTGAATATGTAATTTTTTAAAACCCTCAAAGGAGTATTTTTCCAAATAGTTAATTAATTGCCCCCTATGTTGTAAGGTGGTCACAAATCCTTTGCCTCTTCTCATATTGAGAATTGGTGTCTTTTTCCCCTCCAGTTTGAGCTGTGATTTGTTTTGACCAATAGAATGTGACAGAAGTGATGCTATGTAATTTCCAAGGCTAGAAATGAGAAGGTCTATAGCTTCAGTGTTTACCAATTCATATACTTCCTCCTGGAAGTCAGCCACCATAACCAAAGTCTGACTCTCCTGGGACCTCCGTGCTGTGAGGAAGCTCAGGCAGTCCTGTGGAGAGCACTGAGGCACCAGAGTTGGGAGTGAAGCCTTAGAATTTCTAGCCCACCCTACACCTGAAATGCAGCTGAGTGAATGACACCAACTGACACCACATGGATTAAATTATCTGCCCACATGAGCTTAAATTCCTGACCCACAGAATTGTGAAAAAATAAAGTGGTTATTGGTTAAACCACCACGTTCTGAGGTAGTTTGTTATATAGCAATAGATAATTGAATCACCATCACATCAAATAGTGGTAACTCAAATAGTAAACACACCAATGTGTAATGTTGCTTTCATATAGTAAATTATGTAGTTAGTTCATTGAGTTTGAAATCCTTCCACAAAGTTTTAACTTTTTATTTTGAGTTAACTGCAGATCCACATGCAGTTCTAAGAATAATCAGGAGAGATCCCATGTATCCTTTAGCAGTTAGTAACACGTACTGACGCTGTGCAAAATGACAGTGCAGAGTCATAACCAGAATGCTAACATTGATATAATAAAGATACAGAACATTTCCGTCACTAAGAGTCCCTTTTACAGCCACACCCACTTTTCTCTGGGACATACAACTCCTCCATCCATAACTGCTGGCAAGCATTAATCTGCCTCCATAATTTTGTCATTTTAAGAAAGTTATATAAATGAAATCATACAAAACGGCTTTTTTCTCTGAGCATAATTCCCTGGAGAGTTATTATGGCATGTATCAATGGTTCATTTCTTTTTACAGCTGAGTAATACCCCATGGTTGGATGTACCACAGTTTGTGTAACCATTCAACTGTTGAAGGACACCTAGGTTGTTTTCAGGTTAGGGATGTTACAAATAAAACTGCCACAAACATTCATGTACAGGTTTTCGTGTGAACCGAAGTTTTAAGTTTTCTGAGATAAATGACAAGGAGTGCAGTTGCTGAGTCACATGGTAGTTGCATATTTAGTTTTTTAAGAAATTGCCAAACTGTTTTCCAGAGTGGCTGTACCACTTTTTCTTCTCACCAGCAAAGTGTAATTGATCGGTTTCTCCACATCGTTGCCAGCATTTGGTGGTGGTACTATTTTTTTGTTTTAATCATTCTGATAGGTGTATAGTGATGTACTATTGTGGTTTGATTTGCATTTTTCTGATGACTAATGATGTTGAGCATTCTTTCATGTGCTTATTTGCTATCTGTATATCCTTTTCAGTGAAATGTCTTTTCATGTCTTTTGACCATTTTCTAACTTTTGAGTTTTGAGAACTTTTTATGTTCTCTAAATACTAGCCCTTTGTCAGATATGTGGTTTGCAAATATTTTCTCCCATCTACAGCTTGTCTTATCCTCTTCACATGAGTGTTTGCAGAACAAACTTTTTAATTTAATAAAGTCCAGTGTATTGATTTTTTAATGGCTTATTATTTTGATGTTGTCTAAGAACTCTTTGCCTGACCTGAGGTCCCAAAGATTTTCTCCTTTGTCTTTTTCTAAAAGTTATATGGTTTTACATGTTACATTTAAGTCCATGATCCATTTTGAGTTAATATTTGTATAAAGTAAGAGATTTTGGTCAAGGGTGTTTACTGCCTATGGTTATCTAATTTACCAGCACCATTTGTTGAATTCACAAATATTTTTTAACATAATACTAGGTAGCCTCTTTGCTGTTATAAAGAATGTATGAATTGTGAATGATGACAGATGTTTTCCAGTGTAAGGAGTTTGGTGCTGGTGGACATGGAGATGTGGTGCTCAGTCCCTCTTGAGAAAGGGACTTACTACCCCAGTTGCTGTGGGAGTTTCAGTGGAACAGCTTCCAACTTTCAGTCCCTGCAGGGAACATCTCAGCTATAAGAGCCACCTTAACAAGGTCATATCCTTCTGAGGAAGGCTCACATATAATTATGGATGGAGGTAGAGATATAAAGGACCAACAATTTCCACCCAAACTGGGACGATTCTGGTGAGCCATTTCAGCTCTGGAACTCCCTGTGGCTGAAGCCATCCAGCCTGCACACAGCTCAACTCCTCTGTCACAGCCCACTTTGTCCCATCCTCCCACTGTGTTCTCAAGGGCACTCCCTGAGCATTAAACTCTGACTCAGAGACTGCTTTCTGCAGGATCCAAACTGTGACCCTTGTTTTCATTTTTATTTAATGATAAACATGACTTTTGGCTTAGATACTGAGAACTGTGAAAACTGAGAAAAGTTCCACTGAAACTCCCACAGCAACTGGGGTAGTAAGTCCCTAGTTTAAGACTTGGTGGGTTTTATACTATTATTGGAATCAGTCTCCACAGGAAAACTTTCATCAGAAAGTCTGCTCTCACAACACACCACTGCAAAAGGGGGAAGAAAGCTGAAAGGTAGAGAAAGGATAGATGTGAGTGGTAGGATTAATGTAGGCATGCAGGTAGCAGAAAGAGAAAGATCACAAGTGAAATAGAGTGAGAGTTGCATGATGCCGTCCTCTCCTCCGTCACCATGGTTTGCCATGGCTCAGATACTAGGAAGGGAGATGTGTGGGTGATGCCAAATCTCCCCATCAACATTTGATCAAAAATCAGTAGTCATGAACCTTAAAATAATCCCCATACTTGTACCAGCTTCCCTTCTGATGTCCTTATAGTACTTTTCATGACTCCTTAGGAAACCCAGAGGTAGATAGAGAAGGAAGTCGTCGTGGTGACTGTCCAGTTTCAAGCTACAGTGCCATAGAAGGTGGGGGCAGGAAAGAGAGAAGAAAGAAAAACACCAGAGGAGCTATTCAGCTTCCAGTCATGTCCTCTGGACCCAGGAATTTTAAAGTCATGATTTAGGGAGAGAATTTTAACAGTGTTCCTTTCCTCCACCTTCCATTTCATTTGATTACACTGAAAGAGGCCTGGATTTTTATTTTCAGTACAATCAATGTTTTTTAAAAAGGTTTTTATCCCCATCATGTTTCAGATCTTTTAACTTTTATTTTTCTTCTGTTTTTTTTTTCTGATCAGTCTGTGTTGAAATAATAGACTTCCTTGTAAATCAGGAAAAATATTGCCCTCCAAAGTGTTGACATTGAAACTGTCAGTTGCCTTTCAGTGTTTGAACTTCCAAGAGCAAAATACATCTATGTGGTCATTATTTATGCCACTGAACATTTATAGCAGGGGCAGGTTTATACAGTAACAGAAAGTGTTCATACCTGTAATTCCCTCTGACATTAATGTTGCCTCCCTATTCACCCTTCACCATTTTGAAAATGCACCCTTCAGTTTAATACAGCTTATTGAATATCCATCCATTTAGTCTGCACTGGTGGCAAAAACAAACAGCAATTGGTGTCTTGGCTCTATTACATTTTCTGACAAGTGGGAAATATCTGTTTGTGATGCAGTAAATTCTTGACTCTAAGTAATTCAGCAAATTGGCTTATTTAGCTTTAGCTCTGCAGGGATGCACAGAGGGTACAATTTTCACCCATCATTGATTCCACACTGAAATATGATTGTCTATGCTTGCAGCTGGAGGAACTTTGCGGTGGTATGAGTGAATGAGCAGTTAGTGAAAAATGCCTGTTCTATGTCACTTGCAAAACTAACAATGATCATACTGCTTACCTACATGGCTTGTCAGTTCACCAGAGTCTATTGTTAAATAATCAGGAATTTGGTGAGCTGGATGTGACACCTTGGAAATTTTAAATTGGGAGTATTTACACCACAGAAATTGACAATCACTTTAAATCAGAGCCTTTTTTTTTTTTTGGAGAGCTCATTTACCAACACATCATTGCCTACTCTACCACAATGTGGGGGAGTTACAAAGGGGATGGCAGGCAAAGAGATTAAGGCTTCACAGGGAAAAGTGTATAAACACTAGGGTACTAAAAATACATAATGCAACAGGTGACAAAGGTATAACAACTTTCTATAAAGTTACAAAGGTATAGATAGGCGTATTTAAGCATTTAAAAAATAGAAACCTGTTTATTAGATCAAACAAGTGTGGTAATGATTCATGAGAGTGAGTCTTAATTAAGGTTTGTTTTCTTTTAAGTTGAATTATACCACACAAACCATAATGACCACCACAAATTGAACACACCCTCATAAACAAAATCCAGACTATTAAGCAAACTTTGTAGGAGAACAAGGGACATGGGAGAAAGTAATGCAGCAGGCAATCTGAGCAGGTATGCACAGAAGAGATGACTTGCAGCTCCTTAACAGAGTTGAGCCTCAAGAATTTCACTGCTAGGGAATTTGAAGACTATATTAGCTGTACTGATGAATATACATTTAATAGCTTTTTTTTTTGGTAACTTTTCCTTTGAGATTTGAAGGTGTGGTTTAGCTATCCTCCTCTTTCTTACTGTAGTCTCTGATTTAATGTTAATTTCTTTAACTGCAGTGAAGGAAATGCAGTGTTACTAAATATCTTTCAAGTTCAGTAGCACATGTAGTATGTATATTGCTATCTGCTGCTTCTGTATTAGTAACTTACCAGTCTCCCAAAACTAGACACTTAACCATCATTTATGTACATACGTGCATTCTTTTCTTGGGTAACAGACATTGTATGTAAACAAAAGTGGTAATTAACAAATGTAGTTATACTAGATGAATATCATTTTTTAACATAAAAATGTATTTTTAGTACAATAAAATCTTTCAAACAAAAATTACACAATAGCATGAGATTATGCTAAAATGATTTACCAAAATAAAACCCCTCATTGTAGTGAACCCATCCTATAAGGCTAATTTTCCCTCCTTGAGTCCAGCAGAGCCTCCAGTTTATAGAATCTGAATCTGGTCACACACAATTGGAGGAGAATCAGAGTCCTTGTCAGTGGCTACAATTGGTTATGTTTTCATTAGTGTGCTTATCATCTTTCCTTGGGATTGGGCCTATCTCACCAGAAGTATAATAATTCCTTGAGAAAAGAGATATATTCTTTTCTTCCTTTATAATTCCCAGAAGTCCTTAGAACTATATTGTAATCTATATACTGCAGGGATCAAATAAACCCTATTTATTGACTGAATTAGAGCTTAGGTTCAAATAGCACCTGCAAGGAATTGAAAATGCTACCTGATTAAGCCAACTGTTCTTTCTATCATTCTGAACAGTAAATAGTATTTCCATCAACAAATGGGAAATCAGGGATGGAGAGGTTCTATTACTCACCAACAGTTATACAGAGAGATGGTAGCAAAACTAAGAAGGCTTTTCTCTCGTTGTATTGTATGCTGTAGCATAGGGGTGGTGGCTGTCCCATGGGCTGGTGGTGGGTTGTTAAAGGCTATCCATCACACACCCCTCTTTGCTTACACACTCTCTTGGAGGTAATTCTAGCATTGGAGACAGATTTGCATCTATTGCAAGACAGTTGAAAAAAGTAATGTGCTGTCAATAAACCTGACAAGCCTAGTTTTGTGGGTTTTCTTAGTGTAGAGCAATAATCACTGAGCTACTAGCCAAAGATAAACTTCAGAGCCATAATGCAATTGTCACCAATCATAGCTCTGTTCCCACTGCCAATCAGACCATCCAAGTGATGCTGTAACCAGTAAATTAGAACTGAGACCTCAGCTGTCAACTAAATCTGTAAATCAGCTAAATGCTTGGGCCATTTAATTAAGAATGCTGAATCCACTCTTTTTGCCCAGTTTTACTTCTGAAGATTGGATTTCATGGATTATGTTTCACCCTAACTGGAAAATTGGAAATCAAGTTGGTCCAGTCATAGAAATATTGTGTAAAAATACCCCAAAGTCTGCTTAAAAATGTTAGGCTCTTAACCATAAATCTCCCAATCTATTGGGAGATTAGGAATGATCTCCATATTTAGGCCCCAGAATTTCATTTAAAAATGAACTAAAAATTTGCCTTGATTATGCTAGATGATACGTTAACATGACAGATAAAGAGATATACAGTTATAGCCTTTCTTTTTTTCTCCTCTTGAGTATCTTGTCAGCAAAACTGGGAAATGGGAAATGATCTTTATTTGGTTGAAAAAAAATGAGAAGAAAGCAATGATCATTCTAGATAAAATATATAGAATCCTGGTTGAATTCCAAAGCAAGAGAGAATGGAGGTCTCACCTATGAATTTTTAACCATTTTAACAATTTACAGAGAAGTTATTGCGAGGTTTAGTTAACAATTCAATCCCCCCCAATCCAGAAAGAGATGTTTCATTCTCCATGTAACTGCAATTCTTAATTTTTTCCTTTCCAATTGTTTCTTTAACTGCAATTTAGCCTTTACTCAAGTGGAAGATGTTGTTTTCTCTTGAGAGAAAGAAGACAAAGAGACATTAAATACTTCCTTTTGAATTATTCTTTAGTGCTTGAAATATAAGTTTAATTCCAAAACCAATGTTTTCGCTTTGAATAGCATACAAATCAGTATTTGAATTAAAAACCCTGAAGTTTTTATGACAGAAATATATTGTTTTAAATTAAAATGTTGTTCACATGTAAATTACTTAAAGTTACATTAACATAATTTTTTGTTACCAATGTTGCTCTTTCTTGGTGTTATTAAAGTAAAAAATGTATTAAAAAAACAGTAAAAATCTAACAATAAAATTACATGCTAGAAACTCTTTATAATTTTATAAGTAATGATCCCCAAGTTGGGAAATATAAAATGGAATGGATAGGTTATCAAAATGCAAGAAGGGTAATTCTTCATTTAGCAATCAGTTCCCTATGTTGCTAACAGCACATTACCCAACTTTACTCATAATGATTTAGTTATTCACCTTGAAACTAGTTTAATTCTCAGAGTTGGAGCTATGGCCAAATAGTAAATCCTGAGGATTTCACTAGTTATTCATACTCTATTCTTGATCATGTACATTTTTAGAAGAGATATTGATAGAGGGGTAGGTAAATGAAAGGGAGATAGAGCATTAAATAAAGGGAAACTTAACTGACTTTTCTGTAATAAGCTGCTTTAAGCATCACCACGCTAGAAGGCCAAGATTTTTCTTTAAAACAAATTTAAAAATTGCCATTTCATTTTTAAACTATTTTTCCCATTAAAATACATATACAGAAAAGTGCACAAAACAAGTATCCAGCCCAGTGCTTTATTATAAAGTGAACATTCATGTAACCACCACTCCGGTGAAGAAATGGCACATTCCAGCATTCCAAAAACTTTCCCCATATGCCACTCAATCTCTACTTGTCCTCTCTAAAGGTAACTCCTCTCTTAATTTCTAATACCATAGTTTAGTTTTGCCTCATCTTGAACGTTACATAAACAGAATCATAAAGAATATGAACTCTGGTGCCTGGTGTCTTTCACACAACATTCATCCACATGATTGCAATTTCCTACAGACATTTGTGTCCTTTGTCCAAAGACACCATAATGTATTGATCCATGCTAATGCTCTTTCTTCAATGATTTGTTTTGTGACCTTAGATCTCTTCGAATGGTTTTTTTATATTAGTTTATTACCCTTCTTGTGTTTTGATGATCTACCCATTCCATTCTTTAAAAATATGCCTGTATTTAAAACATGTTAATCTTGATTGTTCAATTTCTATAAAGAGGCCATTTTTAAAGCTAATACTTCCCATATAACTTGTACTATTATAATGATTTCATATTATTTCTCTAAGCACTGTTTAAATAACAGCAGTTATGGGCTCTTATAGTGTGTTTTACCTGGATGGAAGGGGGATTAACAGGCAAAAGAGAAAGACGAAACTCAAAATAGAAATACTAAATAGTATTTATAAACCCAAGAAGAAACAGCAAGCTATCAAAATTGAATATAAATCTGACAGGAAAGAATAAGGGCTGTGTAATTCTTTGAGAACTTTGAATTTTCCCACACAAAAAATAAAAGCAGCTGCTCTCTAAGATAGAATTTGAGAGTGAGAAGCACTGACACCTACTGTATCAGTCTGGTTCTTTGAATTATAGTGACCACCTTGGGCCACCTTAAGCAAGAAGAAAGGTATGTGAAGGATACCAGGGGTGATACAATGGATAAGAGGCTGGATACTGGCCTGAGAATGAAGGCTATCCTGGATAGATCCTGTGTAGCCATCTCATAGCAAGAATATGGGCAAGTGCTGCCAATCAGTTGGAATTAAACTAGTTTTCAGTCTCTTTATGCCTCAGCACAGGATCCATATTCCAAGGAGAAAGCAAAAAATTGCTTTGCCTTGGGTCAAATACCTTACCTTTAGTTGAGCAGAGGGGTGGTGGAAAGGGGAGAACATCAGTGGCAGACCCGCATGTACTGATTAAAGGTAGTTCTACTAAAGGAAGCTGAGGGGAAGAGAGGAAAGGGAAGGGAATGCAAGGAAGCCCCAGACCACAGTATCTACCCCGTCCTCCCACAACACGCTTCCATTGGGATCTCACATGGGTCAATGGAAACTGAAGCCCCTGCTTTATGGGTGGAGTTTGGGAAATGCCCTATTTATGTCATTATTGCCCCTGCCTTTCTCAGGACTGTGTACTGTTGGGATTATTGCTGCTCCCAGACTTTATTCCGATACAAACAACAGCAGCAACAGCAAGCAAGAAAGAAAACCAAAAGCAGTAAAGTGCCAGTGGACATCCTGGGAGAAGAGCAGCCTGACCCATGATGGTTACGGTCACACTTCTGTGAGTTGCATCTGATCATCCTTCAAGTGGAAAGATTCATTATTTTTGGATGAAGAGTGTATTCTTGTCTAAGGTTTTGTTTCCAGAAACACTGGTAAAAAAATCGAAAGGAATTCTTTGCATTTTAGGTTTTAACTGTTACCTGTAAAGAGTGAAAGCCCCTTCTTTTTATTGGAATCATTGTATAACATTTAAAAAACACTTCTCTCTGAACTCACTATGTGTACAGGTCAATGGAAAATGATTGTTAGAAATTTGTCTATTTTAAATAGAGCATTACAGAGTCTGTGATCACTATGCCTCATGGAATTAATCAAGCCTGTATTTTCCTCCCTGAAAAAGATAAAAAGTCAGTGACCAAAGTAACATCCTTCATCTCTGGTGCTTCAGGCTGTAACTCACTTCGTTTGCTTGAGAAAACTGCTGTTTGTGAACACGTAAACATAAGGAAGAAGATCCAGGGGCTGTGGCCCATGAAGTGAAGTCAGAGGTAAGGCCAATTTTTCCACCAGCCCAGTGCACTGTTCATGCATCTATTCAGTCTGACTAGCCTGGTCTAGCAGTGGGAATTCAGTGAGCATGAACATCTCTCCTCTCCAGCCCTTCTTCTGGCTCTTCCAAACAGTAGGGGAAGGGAAGAGTATAAGGAAGAGAGCTAAGAGCTTTTCACCTAGCTGGTATCATTTGTGTTACTACTTCTCACATGACTGACATTAACTAGCTAGGGGCCAGCATCCAGTGCTGGCTCTTTCATGAGAAGCATTTGCAGTTTGTTGGGGACATCAGCCCACAGGACCCAGTGGACTTCAATATTCCTGATGTAGGCAATGTTAACTTTCAGTTGGAGGTCAGTGAAAATAAAAATGTAACTTTTCCCATTCAAGCTCACGCACCCTCTGTATTCTATCCCCATCCATAAAACCACAGCGTCTGCCTGAGATGTTGTCCAGGAGTGGGGAAAGGAGACCCAACAGAGTGTTCTAAAGACAGGAGGAAAACTAAAGCCGTCTCCTATTTGTACTTTCCTTTTTGGTGGGGAGGAGGGAGAGATGGAGTAAACATACATGTGGCCTGGTGGCAAATTCCATAAAACCCCTCTCCATCAGCTTAAGTGATAATGAAATTTATAAGGCTCATAGCTTTAAGTCCAGACTTGGAGCGGCTTCAGGGCTGATTAAATCTGGTGGCTGTGGCTCCATTTCCCGTAATGCCCTCTTCTCTGTTCTCTGTGTGGACTTCATCTTGGAGATGGATGGGGAGGTCTGGGCCTCCTGTCCAGGAGTGACAAAGGCCAGAAAAAAGAGGTGATAATCTAGAATATGCACAAAACCCCAAAGCAAAGTGTTCTTTGTATTTCACTGACTATATTAAGTGTGGTGCTTACCCATGAACTACTTACAGGTTCAGCCAACTTTCATCTGAGGGGATGTGGGATCAGTTTTTTCTAAGTCCTGGGATTTCCTGGGATTCCAGGATGAAAAGAGAACAGATGTTGGGTAGGCAATCTGCAATGTCCGCTTTAAGATCCCTCCAAACAATTGTAAAAGCTAAATCTAATCTCCTATTGTTAGGCACTTAGGTCGTTTCTAATTTTTCATAAGAATATGTAACCCTGTACATACTCTTTTGAATACCTCTTGTATTACTTCTTGGAATATTCTAGAAAGGGAATTTCTCACAGTATTTAGGTATTTTTAAGCACTTTATTTATATAGCTGTACACCCACCAGAAGTGTAAGAGAGTCCTATTTTCCCATGTATTCACTAACCATGGGTATTATACTTATTTTAAAACTTACCCAATCTAATGGGTAGGAAGAGGCATTTCTTCGTGCTTTCATTAGTATTTCTTTGACTATCAGTGAATATAAATATTTTATATATATATCTACTGGCCAGTAGGGAATTTTCTGAGCTGTCTTTTCAAGTCCTTTACCTATTTCTTTATTAGGGTGTTGATAAATTTCTTACTGCTTTTAACTACTCTTTACAGATTAAGGATACTATTAACACTGCTTTTTGTATGTTACAAAATTTTATTAATGGTATTTTTGACAGAGAAATTATAAAAATAATTTATAATCAAGTATATAAATCATTTTTTGTTATTTTTTTACCTTGGCAATATGCTTAGAAAGGCCTTCTTTGATTCTAGATTATATAAATATACAACTATATTTTCTTCTAGTTACTCATTTAAATCCTTTTAAAGTATTTTTATTGAGATATAATTTACAAACCATAAAATCCACCCACTTAAAGTGTAGTATCCATTGGTTTTTAGTATATTAATGGAGTTGTACAATCATCAATAAACATTATCTACCTTTAGAATATTTTCATCACTCCCAAAAAATGATTATATTTAAATCTATGATTCATTTTGAGTTAGTGTTTATATATGGTGCTAGGTAGGTGTCCAAGTTCATTCATTTTTTTTATTAAGGTATTATTGATATACACTCTTGTAAGGTTTCACATGAAAAAACAATTACCCATATTATCAAGTCTCCACCCATACCCCAATGCAGTCACTGTCCATCAGTGTAGTAAGATGCCACAGATTCACTGTTTGCCTTCTCTGTGCTACACTGTTTTCCCCGTGATCCCCCACACCATGTGTACTAAACATAATACCCCTCAATCCCCTTCTCCCACCCTCCCCAACCGCGCTCCCACACCCCTCCCCTTTGGTAACCACTAGTTCCTTCTTGGAATCTCTGAATCTGCTGCTATTTTGTTCCTTCAGTTTTGCTTCGTTGTTATACTCCAAAAATGAGGGAAATTATTTGGCACTTGTCTTTCTCCACCTGCCTTATTTCACTGAACATAATATGCTCCAGCCCCATCCATGTTGTTGCAAATGGTAGGATTTGTTTCCTTCTTATGGCTGAATAGTATTCCATTGTGTATATGTACCACATCTCCTTTATCCGTTCATCTACTAATGGACACTTAGGTTGCTTCCATATCTTGGCTATGGTAAAAAGTGTTGCAGTAAACATAGGGGTGCTTATGTCTTTCTGAATCTGAGAAGTTGTATTCTTTGGGTAAATTCCAAGGAGTGGGATTCCTGGGTCAAATGGTATTTCTATTTTCAGTTTTTTGAGGAACCTCCATATTGCTTTCCACAATGGTTGAACTAGCTTACATTCCCACCAGCAGTGTAGGAGGGCTCCCCTTTCTCCACATCCTCACCAGTAATTGTTGTTCTTAGTCTTTTGGATGCTGGCCATCCTTACTGGTGTGAGGTGATATCTCATTGTGGTTTTGCATTTCTCTGATGATTAGTGATGTGGAGCATCTTTTCATGTGCCTGTTGGCCATCTGAATTTCTTCTTTGGAGAAGTGTCTCTTCATATCTTCTGCCCATTTTTTAATCGGGTTATTTGCTTTCTGGGTGTTGAGGCATGTATGTTCTCTATACATTTTGGATGTTAACCCCTTGTCAGATATGTCATTTACAAATATATTTGCCCATACTGAAGGATGCCTTTTTGTTCTGTTGATGGTGTCCTTTGCCATACAGAAACTTTCTAGTTTGATGTGGTCCCATTTGTTCATTTTTGCTTTTGTTTCCCTTGCTCAAGGAGATGCGTTCAGGAAGAAGTTGCTCATGCTTATATTCAGGAGATCTTTGCCTATGTTGTCTTCTAAGAGTTTTATGGTTTCATGACTTACATTCAGGTCCTTGATCCATTTTGAGTTTATGTTTGTGTATGGGGTTAAACAATAACCCAGTTTCATTCTCTTGAATGTAGCTGTCCAGTTTTGCCAATACCAGCTGTTGAAGTCTGTCATTTCCCCACTGTATGTCCATGGCTCCTTTATCATATATTAATTGGCCATATATGGTTGGGTTTATATCAGGGCTCTCTAGTCTGTTCCATTGGTCTATGGGTCTGTTCTTGTTCCACTACCAGATTGTCTTGATTACTGTGGCTTTGTAGTAGAGCTTGAAGTCAGGGAGCATAATCCCCCCAGCTTTTTTCTTCCTTCTCAGGATTACTTTGGCTATTCGGGGTCTTTTGTGGTTCCATATGAATTATAAAACGATTTTCTCTAGTTCGTTGAAGAATGCTGTTGGTATTTTGATAGGGATTGCATTGAATATGTAGATTGCTTTAGGCAGGAGGGCCATTTTGGCAATATTAATCCTTCCTATCCATGAGCACAGGACATGTTAACCTTTATTGGTATCTTCTTTAATTTCTTTCTTGAGTGTCTTGTAGTTTTCAGAGTATAGGTCTTTCACTTCCTTGGTTAGGTTTATTCCTAGGTATTTTATTCTTTTTGATGCAACTGTGAATGAAATTGTTTTCCTGATTTCTCTTTCTGCTAGTTCCTTGTTAGTGTATAGGAATGCCACAGATTTCTGCATATTAATATTGTATCCCTCAACTTTGCTGAATTCAGATATTAGATCTAGTAGTTTTGGAGTGGATTCTTTAGGGTTTTTTTTTGTACAATATCATGTCATCTGCAAACAGGGACAGTTTAACTTCTTCCTTGCCTATATGGCTGCCTTTTATTTCTATTGTCTGATTGCCATGGCTAGGACTTCCAGTACTATGTTGAATAGAAGTGGGGAGAGTGGGCATCTCTGTCTTGTTCCCAATCTTAAAGGAAAAGCTTTCAGCTTCTTGCTTTTAAGTATAATGTTGGCTGTGGGGTTGTCATATATGGCCTTTATTATGTTGAGGTACTTGCCCTCTATACCCATTTTGTTGAGAGCTTTTATCATGAATGTATGTTGAATTTTGTCAAATGCTTTTTCAGTATCTATGGAGATGATCATGTGATTTTTGTCCTTTTTGTTGATGTGGTGGATGAGGTTGATGGATTTTCGAATGTTGTACCATCCTTGCATCCTGGGAATAAATCCTCCTTGATCATGATGGATGATCTTTTTGATGTATTTTTGAATTCAGTTTCCTAATACTTTGTTAAGTATTTTTGCATCTATGATCATCAGGGATATTGGTCTGTATTTTCTTTTTTTGTGGTGTCTTTGCCTGATTTTGGTATTAGAGTGATGCTGGCCTCATAGAATGAGTTTGGAAGTATTCCCTTGTCTACTCTTTGGAAAACATCAAGTAGGATGGGTATTAGATCTTCACTAAATGTTTTATAAAATTCAGCAGTGAATCTATCTGGTCGAGGGGTTTTGTTCTTAGGGGGGTTTTTGATTACCAGTTCAATTTCATTGCTGGTAATTGACCTGTTCAGATTTTCTGTTTCTTTCTGGGTCCCCTTTGAAGGTTGTATTTTTCTAGAAAGTTATCCATTTCTTCTAGGTTATCCAGTTTGCTAGCATATAATATTTCATAGTATTCTCTAATAATTGTTTGTATTTCTGTGGTATCCATAGTGATTTTTCCTTTCTCATTTCTGATTCTTATTATATGAGTAAACTCACTTTTTTTTCTTGATAAGTCTGGCTAGGGGTTTATCTATTTATTTGTTTTCTCAAAGAACCAGCTCTTGCTTTCATTGATTCTTACTATTGTTTTATTCTTCTCAATTTTGTTTATTTCTGCTCTAATCTTTATTATGTCCCTCCTTCTACTGACTTTGGGCCTCATTTATTCTTCTTTTTCTAGTTTCATTTGTTGTGAGTTTAGACGGCTCATAGGGATTTTTCATCTTTCCTGAGGTAGGTCTGTATTACAATATACTTTCCTCTTAGCACGACCTTCACTGTGTCCCACAGATTTTGCTGTGTTGAATTATTGTTGTCATTTGTCTCCATATATTGCTTGATCTCTGTTTTCATTTGGTCATTGATCCATTGGTTATTTAGGAGCACGTTGTGAAGTCCCCAAGTGTCTGTGGGATTTTTCATTTTCTTGGTGTAATTTATTTCTAGTTTCATACCTTTGTTGTCTGAGAAACCGGTTGGTACAATTTCAATCTTTTTTAATTTACCAAGGCTCTTTTTGTGGCCTAGTATATGATCTATTCTTGAAAATGTTCCATGTGCACTTGAGAAGAAGGTGTATTCTGCTGCTTTTGGGTGTAGAGTTCTCTAGATGTCTGGTAGGTCCATCTGTTCTATTGTGTTGTTCAGTGCCTCTGTCTCTTTATTTTCTGTCTTGTTGATCTGTCCTTCAGAGTGAGTGGAGTGTTGAAGTCTCCTAGAATGAATGCATTGTATTCTATTTCTCCTTTTAATTCTGTTAGTATTTGTTTCACATATGTAGGTGCTGCTCTGTTGGGTGCATATATATTTATAATGGTTATATCTTCTTGTGGATTGACTCTTTTATCATTATGTAATGTCCTTCTTTGTCTCTTGTGACTTTCTTTGTTTTCAAGTCTATTTTGTGTGATACAAGTACTGCAGCTCCTGCTTTTTTCTCCCTATTAGCTGCATGAAATATCTTTTTCCACACCTTCACTTTTAGTCTGTGTATGCCTTTGGGTTTAAAGTGAGTGTCTTGTAGGCAGCATATAGATAGGTCTTGTTTTTTTATCCATTCAATGACTCTATGTCTTTTGATTAGTGCATTTAGTCCATTTACATTTAGGGTGATTATTGATACGTATTTACTTATTGGCATTCCATGCTTTAGATTAGTGGTTACCAAAGGTTCAAGGTTAATTTCCTTACTATCTAAGAGTCTAACTTAACTCACTTAATATGCTATTACTAACACAATCTAAAGGTTCTTTTTTTTTCTTCCTTCTTTTTCTTCCTCCTCCATTCTTTATATATTAGGTATCATATTCTGTACTCTTTGTCTATCCCTTGATTGACTTTGGGGATAGTTGATTTAATTTTGCATTTGCTTAGTAATTAGCTGTTCTACTTTTTTTTACTGTGGTTTTATTACCTCTGGTGACAGCTATTAAACCTTAGGAGCACTTACATCTATAGCAGTCCCTCCAAAATACACTGTAGAGATGGTTTGTGGGAGGTAAATTCCCTCAGCTTTTGCTTATCTGGAAATTGTTTAATCCCTCCTTCAAATTAAATGATAATCTCGCCAGATAAAGTATTCTTGGTTCGAGGCCCTTCTGCTTCATTGCATTAAATACATCATGCCACTCCCTTCTGGCCTGTAAGGTTTCTGTTGAGAAGTCTGATGATAGCCTGATGGGCTTTCCTTTGTATGTGATCTTATTTCTCTCTCTGGCTTCTTTTAATAGTGTGCCCTTATCCTTGATCTTTGCCACTTTAATTACTATGTGTCTTGGTGTTGTCTTCCTTAGGTCCCTTGTGTTGTGAGATCTGTGCATCTCCATGGCCTGAAAGACTATCTCCTTCCCCAGACTGGGGAAGTTTTCAGCAATTACCTCATCAAAGACACTTTCTATCCCCTTTTCTCTCTCTTCTTCTTCTGGTACCCCTATAATGCGAATATTGTTGCCTTTGGATTGGTCACACAGTTCTCTCAATATTCTTTCATTCTTAGAGATCCTTTTTTCTCTCTGTGCCTCAGCTTCTTTGTATTTCTCTACTCTAGTTTCTATTTCATTTATCGTCTCCTCCACCGTATCCAATCTGCCTTTAATACCCTCCATTGTGCTCCTCAACGATTGGATCTCCAACTGGAATTCATTCCTGAGTTCTTGAATATCTTTCCATACCTCCATGAGCATGTTCATGATTTTTATTTTGAACTCCGTTTCAGGAAGAGTCATGAGGTTGATGTCATTAAGTCTTTCTCAGGTATTGTATTAATAATTTTACTCTGAACCAGGTTCCTTTGGCGTTTCATATTTGTATATGGCACACTCTAGTGCCCAGAAGCTCTACTCCCTGGAGCTGCTCAGCCCCTGAAGCAATGTTGGGGTCGCAGGGGAGTGGTATTGGTGCCTGGGGGGAGAAAGGAGCTGTTTCCTTCTTCCTGGCTGCTATGCCTGTCTCCACTGCCTGAACCAGTGGGCCAAGCACAGAGGTATAAGTCTCTAGGCTTTGCGTTTGTAGTTGCTGTAGACATATATTCCCTCTGGCTTGCCTTATGCCAGGGTAGGGTTTGCCGGTTTGTGAGCCAGGTGAGGCTGGCCGGCTGCAGTAGGCTGCATATCACGGAGGGGGTCCTTGTTGCTGTGTAGCCAGTCAGAGAGCTGGAACACCTGAAGATAATCTAAGGAGGAAGATTTCTTTTTCCTCCTTAAAGATGGGTTCCCAACCTGCTGGGCAGAGTGCACCCCGACAATTTTGTCTACCTGTCCTCTCTCCTGAGCAGTACGCTCTGTGCAATCCTTGACCCTTTAACAGCCCTCTTGCTAAGGGCTTCCTTGTTAGGAAGTCTCTCAGACTGCCCACCTTTCTTTTGTCCCAGAGCAGCCTGATATGCATCCCTGCTTTCCACAAGCGGCTGGCATCTCAGTCTCTCCAGGAATTCTGCCTGTCTTAGCTTTCCAACCCCTTAATCATGAGAGTATCATGCAAGCACCATGAAATGTATGTTTGTGCTCCCAGAGCACATCTCCAGAGTTAGGTATTCAGCAGTCCCAGGTCTCCACTCCCTCCCTACTCCATTTCTCTTCCTCCTGCTGGTGAGCTGGGGTGGGGAAAGGGCTTGGGTCCCGCCGGGCCACAGCTTTGGTACATTATCGTGTTCTGTAAGGTCTGCTCTTTTCTCCAGGTGTGTGCAGTCTGGCGCAGTCCTCTTTCCTGTTGCTCTTTCAGGATTAGTTGTATTAATTATATTTTTGTATTATATGTGGTTTTATTAGGCTTATTTCATATTATATGTGGTTTAGCCATCTTTAATCCAATCCTAAGTTCATTCTTTTACTTGTGAATGTACAATTGTCTGAGCACCATTTATTAAAAAGACTATTCTTTCCCCATTGTATTGCCTGGACATTCTTGTTGAAAATCAATTAGCTATAAATAGAATAGTTTATTTCTGGACTTGCAGTTCTATTCCATTAATCTATATGTCTATATTTATGTCAGTACTATGTCCTACTGATTATTGTATGTTTGCAGGAAGTTTGGAAATCAGGACATGTCAACCCTCCAACTTTTGTTCTTCAAGATAAGGGCTATTATGGATCCCTTGCTTTTCCATTGAATTTTAGAATAAGTTTAACAGTTTCTTCAAAAAAAAAAGGTAGTTGGGTTTCTGACAGAGATTACACTGAATCTATACCTCGATTTGGGAATATTTGCGTCTTAAAAATATTAAATCTACTGACCCAAGAACATAAAATGTCTTTCCATTAATTTATGTCTTCTTTAAAAAGGATGCCTGCTTGGTTATCACTCCTGGTTCCCTTCCAATTCAAGAAATAGAACCAGAAGAGAGATATGAAGCAATTTTACAGCAGCCAGCTCTAGGCTGTGCTGTCAGAGGGAAGAAGTGATTTGAATCAGATACGACATTAAGTTTCAAACTGGATTGGATCACTGAAAGGGACTGGAACAAGATAGCACCTGCCCCCAATATTATTAAGGGTCAGGTAAGGAAGATTCAGTATAGAATTGTTGATGCATGGTTGGAAAAAATAAAACATGTTTTTCACATTTATAACTCAATGGATTAAGACTACAATAGACCTATTTGCACAAACCTGTATGAGTAAGAGAAAAGCTCTGCTCTGAAGGAATTCATCGCCTTGCCTGTACGAAATGATTTTGCCAAGGCTGCCCCTTTGAAGGAATAACATCTTTTGAGAGATTTTATGAATAGTGTTTTCATCCTAGAGTTCATTCAAATTTTGCATCCATTATTTGCCTAATTTTACTGCCCTCCAAAAATACATTTACTGGAAAACAGCTTTAGTACAAGTAACAGAGTATTAATTGAAAGGAATGCATATCTGCTAGCACATCAGAGGGACAAGAAATAAATGATGTAATGAGCACTTTATTATTCACTTTATCAAAAGAGGCTGCCTCAGGGAGGATGCTATTGTACTCCTTGTGAAAGGAAATTAAGACAGATTTAAGTTCAACTTCCACAGTGCATTTGAGGCTGTTGACTTCTTTCAGAAATAGTAACTTGCTCATTTATTACATTAATGTTAATGTACACAACCTAATGCACACGATTTTTCACAAAGGAAATAAAAGAAGCTAAATTAACTCAAACAGAACAGCTGGCATAAGATAATTATTTAGGGCTATGGGGAAATGCTCAAAACAGCACAAAATCTGTGAAATAATAATCCAGTACTTAAAATCTTGCATGTGTATTTTTCCCTAAGCCCTGCTCAAATCCCTACCTAGAAAGCCTTTGGTGACAGTTTTTATTTTTATTGAAGTTTTTTTAACTTTTGCAAAATAATTTCTGATTGCACTTTCTGTGTGATTCTTTATACTTTACAAAAAAAAAAAAGGTCAAGTTACTGCAACTTGTTTTTTTAAGTTTGATTTCCCTTTGCTTCTTTTTCTAACCACCCAAAAAGGACATGAGACTTGACATCCCTGATGATTTTGCTCAGTAACTCCATAGTTTTCTTCAATTTTCAAAGCAGTTTCCTTTCAACTACCTGTTATTCTTAACTTGCACCCATAAATGTCCTTTTATTTACCTAAGACATAGCTAACACCTTGCCTCCCACCCTGATTCTACTGAGTTTGGTGAATTCTAAGCCTCTTAACTCTCAACTCCACTACTCCTGTGAAATTCTCTACCCTCATGTGGAATATGTACGTCAGTCACAGAATATCTGTATGTATATGGGTGAAAGAGACCTATCAGGATATGTGTATCTGCAACACATGACAGGAGTCACAACTAACTCAAAGTGTAGTGGATAAGGGTCCCAGTCTTATAGGACTAGTCTTATAAGAAGACATCAGCATTGGATACTATATGCATTTAAAAAAAAACAGTTATATTAACATAATCCACATGCCATAAAGTTCACCCATTAAATGAGTCCAAGTCAATGGTGTTTAGTATATTCACAGAGTAACAAGTTTATTCCTACTAATTTCAGAACATTTCATAATCCACCAAAGAAAACATTAGCATCTCTCCCTACCACCAGCCTTAGGCAACTACCAATCTATTTTCTGTCTATAAATGTACCTATCCTGAATATTTCATATCAATGCCATCAACCAATAGTTGGCCTTTTGTTTCTGGCTTCTTTAACTTAGCATTTATCCATGTTGTATAATATATCAATATTTTGGCCTTTTTATAGTCAAATAATAGTCCATTGTATCGACATGCCACATTTTATTTATCCCATTAATCAACTGATGGATCTTTGGGTTTCCATTTTTGGCTATTATGAATAATGTTGTTATGAATATTTATGTACATAATTTTGTGTGGACATATGCTTTCAATTCTATGAGGTATGTATGTACCAGAAGTGGAATTGCTAGGTCATACAGTAACTTTATGTTGAACATTTTGAAGAATAGCAGAAAGATTTTCCAAAGCAGGCATGGTATTTTACATTCCCACTGGCAATGTATGAAGGTTCCAATTTCTCTACCTCCTTGGAAACACTTGTTACTATCCTTCTTTTTGATTACAGCCACGCTCCTGGATGTGAAATAGTATGTCATCATGGTATTGATTAGCATTTCCCTAAGTACTAAGGATGTTAACATCTTTTCATGTGCTTGTTAGCTACTTGATTATCTTCTATGAAGAAATGTCTGTTCAAATCCTTTGTCCACTTTGTAGTTTAGTTATTTTTGCTTTTTATGTTGAGTTTCAAGAGTTCTTTATAAATTCTGGATGTAAACCTCTTACCAGATAAATGACTTGCAAATACTTTCTCCAGTTTTGGGTGAGAGCTTTATTGATGGTATTATTTGCAGCAAAACAGTCTTAAATTTTTACAAATACCAACATCAATTTTTTCTTTGATTGCCTTTGGTGTCATATCTAAGAAACCATTCCCTAATAAAGGTCCTTTAGTTTTATTCCAGTGTTTCCTTCTAAGAGTTTTATAGTTTTAGCTTTTACATTTTTTTTAATTTAATTTAATTAGTTAATTTTTGTAAATGCTATGAGGTAAGGGTCATTCTTTTGCATGTAGATATCTAATTGTTCCCATACCATTTGTTGCAAAAACTGCCCTTTCTCCATTAACTCCCTTGCCAAAAATCACTTGACCATAAATTTAAGGGTATATATCTAGACAATCAATCCTATTCCACTGATCTGTCCATCCTTACGCCAGTACCAGCTGTCTTGATTACTGTAGTTTTGTAATAAGTTTTGAAATCCAAAAATTTGAGTACTACAACTTTGTTCTATTTCAAGATAGTTTTGAATTTTCAGGGTCCATTGCATTTCCATTTGAATTTTAGGATCATTTATTAAATACTATGAAAAAAGACAGTTGGAATTTTGATAGGAATTTTTGAATGTAGATCAATGTAGGGAGTAAAATGTGAAAATGAGATGTGTTTCCATTTATTTAGGTCTCTCTTTCAATGACAAATATCATATAAAGTAATAGTTTTTAGTGTTCAACTATTGAACTTCTTTTGTTAAATTAATTCCTAAGTATTTTGTTTTTTATTGTTATATATGAAGATGTTTTCTTAATTTACTTTCCAGATTGTTCATTGGTATAGATGTGAATTGATGTTTGTATATTGATCTTGTGTCCTGCAACCTTGTATTAGTGTAATATTATTCTAATATTAGTATTACTATAGTATTAATTCTAATAGTTTTATTGTGGATTCTTTAAAATTTTCAGTATACAAGATCATGCCACCTTTCTTCCTATTTGTGTCTTCCAATCTAATTGAATCCTGCTTTTGTATCTGTTCTGCCAATTAGTGCCTTTTGATTGGGATGTGTATACATTTGCATTTAACATAATTATTGATAAGGTAGGATTTGCATCTGCCATTTTGATTTTTTTTCTGTATGTCTAATGTCTTTTCTGTTCCTCTATTGCCGCATTACTGACTTCTTTTGCATTAAGTAGGTATTTTATAATAGAACATTTTAATTCCCTAGTTTCTTTTATAGTATTTTTGGGCTATTTAGTCTAGAGATTACCTGGGAATTACAATTAACATAATTTTAAACTATCTAATTTGGATTAATAGTAACTTGATTTCAATTGTATTTAAACTTTCCTTCAACATAGCTCCATTTCCTTCTCCTTCCTTTGTACTATTATTGTCAAATTACATCTGTATGTGTTATAAACCCACCAACATAGTTTTTCAATTATTGCTTCAACAATTCCCTCCCAGATCAGATAGGAGAAGAAAAGAGTTACAAACAGAAGTAAATTTATACTGTCTTTATATTTACATATGTATTTATCTTTATTGGTCTTCTTTATTTCTTCATGTGAGTGCAAGTTCCCGGCTAGTGTTCTTTCATTTCAGCCTGAGAGCTCTCTTCAGCATTTCTTGTGGGGTAGGTTTCTTAGTGATTAATTCTCTCAGTTTTTGGTTAGCTGGGAAAGTCTTAATTTCCCCTTCATTATTAAGGGGTAGTTTTGCTGGATATAGATTTGGTTGATAGACTTTCTCTTAGCACTTTGAGTATATCACCACACTGCCTTTTGCCTTCCATGGTTTCTAATGAGAAGTCAACTCCTAATCTTCTTGAGGATCCCTATATAGGGGTTGCTTCTCTCTTGCTGTTTTCAAGAGTCTCTCTTTGGCTTTGGACAGTTAACTCTGGTGTGTCCATGTGTGTGTGGACCTCTTTAAATTGTTGCTGCTGCTGTTTGCTGTAGTTGGAGTTCAATAAGTTGCTTCAATATGCAGGTTAATATTTTCATCAAATTTGTGATGCTTTTGCCATAATTTTAAAAATATTTTTTTTCTGCCCCATTCTATCCTCTCCTTCCGGGACTTCAATTATGTATGTTTTGGTATGATTGATATTTTTCCACAAGTGTGTAATACTCTTCATTTTTACTTATTTTTTCATTCTAATCCTCAAACTGGAAACTCTCTATTTGCTGATTCTTTTTGGCCAGTTCGAGAGTCTACCCAGTGATTTTTTCATTTTAGTTATTGTACTTTGCAACTCCAGAAATTCTATTTGATTTTTTTTTATAATTTCTATTTCTCTATTGACATTTCCTGTTTTGGTGAGACATCTTTCTCATACTTTAATTCTTTAGACATGATTTTTTGAAACTTTTAAAATAATTGGTTTAAACTCTTTGTCTAGTAAGTTCAATATCTGGGCTTCTCAGGCACAGTTTCTGCAGATGTTTTTTTCCCTGTGTATGGATCATATTATCCTGTGGGTTTTTTTAAATAACATAATTAATTGTTGAAAACTGGACACTTTGTATACTAAGCACGACATCTCTGGAGATCAGATGCCCCTCTTCCCCAGGGTTGCTATGGTTACTGATGCTCCTGCTGCTGCTATTTGTTTGGTTTCAAGACGTTCATGATTTAATTCTGTAAAGTTTGTATTTCTTGTCATGTGTGGCTACCAAAGTATCTGCTCTGTTAGCTTAGTGGTAAATTTATAACTGAATAGTGACTTCCTTATTTCCCTGAATCCAGTAAGTCTACCAGCCTTTCCTAAGGGCTCTGTGCGTGTGTGTTGGAGCAGACAGCTTACATGTTGGTCTTAGTTTTTACTTCCTTCTTGCACAGAATCTCAAGCTCAGTCAGAGGTGAGAGATGCACGCTGCCCTGTACGTGCACATGACTTCTGGATTCCCTGGAATATGTCGGAGCTTTACAAAGCTCCCAGGGGCATCTCATTCCTGAGGTTTTTCCTTTTAAGTTTTTTGGTCAGCCTCTTGTTGGCTGTAAATAACCTCAGGCAGCTTTAAATTTGAACAATTACCACTATTCATGTATTAAGATTGTTTAATGTCTATATAAACCTATGAGTCCTGAACTATTAGTATCTCCATTTACAAATGAAGAAACCAAGATCCAGAAAAGTTAAGTCTATGTGTATGTTACCCTACTGGGCAGTGACTGCATCAGAATCCAAACTGTGCAGTCTGTCTCCTCCCAGTGCCCAAACGGATATGGCTGAAAAGTAATTTGGAATTAGACAGTAAAAGGATATGAATACCTGGAATACTGAGTGGTCCAGTGTCCTGGACTGAACCCAATAATTGAAGGAATGCTAATTTAATGGTAGAATTCTAGACATCAACATTTGGAAGGTAGAAGAGAAGTTTTCCCTTTAGGAAGGGAAGGTGCTTTCTCTCTTTACCACTTCTCACGACAAATTAGTCTCTACCTTCAGACATTGTACCCACAGGAGTGACTCTGCAATACTTGAAAGGAAGGGCTTTGTGTGACTAGGACAGATTTCCCCTTTCAGAGCTGAACTGGAAGTAAAAGCTCAAAGTGGTCCATGTAAAGTAAGTGGAGACCTCAGCATGACCATGGTTCTTTGAACATTCTTTTAGGGCTATAATTTCCTCCCTATAAAATATGTAGGCTAGATTAGATGACATCTAAGGTCCTTTCCACCTAAGATTTTATTAATCCTTTGCCTTGAAGGCGAATCCAGAATCAGAGTGACACCAGCTGTAAGATGAGCATATAGAAGGAGCAGGACAGATACCGGGCAGGAGTGCACAGTCTGCTACTTCCTGCTCCCAGGAGACTGGGCAGTGTCCCTTTTACAAGCATGGGAAAAAGAACTCCTAGAGCCTTTTGTTTCTACATTATACCATAGTGAACAGAATTTACTTTCAAGGTAAGTATTCACTAAATAAAGCTAAGTCATAACTTTGAACATGACTCAACAGTAGAATCCTCTGAAGGTTCACACTGGTCAACTAAACAACTTACAACAGGCAGACACTTTAAAACCTTTGCTACCGCCTTTTAAAAGCTAAATACAGAAATGTCAAAGTAAATGTACCCAGGAAGTAGCATTTGGGGCTTGGCTATAAGTAAGGGGAATAAGCGTTTTGTTTTTTAAGCAAACATACCAGGGCCTGCACATGCTAATGACTGATGTTGAAGCAATCATCCCAGAGAGAATAGCTGCTCAAAAAAATTTAGGAATTATTTTAGCGGCACCATCTTCAGAAGTAGGGAACACTATCTTGAATGCCCTAGGAAGAGTTCAATTTTAAACATTTGAGGATGGGCTTGATTTGTGAAACCAATCACAAGTTAGACCAGAAGCTTACATAGTAGATACAGAAGATAATCAAGATAAACAGTATCATTCTAGATTCCTAACTGAGATGTAACCTCATTAACTGTTCTTTGGCTTCACTCTGTAAACTCTAATTTGGGAGTAGAGCTATATTGTCTACCTTTTGGCTGATAGATCAATATATATTTGTGATGTTACTTTCAGTCAGGTTCTGGCAGAACATACATGGTACACTCAGAGAGCAAAAGGGCTTAAGTGAAAAGGGTTTAGGAGGGTCTTTTTACAGTGGGGTGGATAGTTCAGAGCATGGAGCTGCAGAGCCCAGTGGAGGAGAATGCATATCTACTGTTGTATTGGTCCTCTCTATTCTGAATAGTGAGGGAACAGTTGTATTCCACAGAAGAGTAAAAGTGTCTATTCGTGGAGCTTATTTCTTCCCAGGTATTTATTCCTTAGTCTCTGTTGCATTATATCAAGTTAATGTCTAAAAACAAATCAAATTATTCCTGTCAGAGGAAAAGATAGACTTCTTAAAATGGTGTTGGAATAAATATAAAGTCACTTGGGAAAGAATGAAATTGAATCTAAACCTCACACCAAAGCAAACTCCAAATGGATCACAGATCCAAATGTAAAACATGAAACCAAAGAAGTATGGCAGGGGTGAATTACTTTATAAACTGGAAGTGAGGAAAGCCTTTCAAAATCCAGGGACAAATTCAGGGAAAGGATGTAAGTTTTACTAACTAAAAACAAACCAACAAAATAAAACACCATAAGCAATGTCAAAAGGCAAATGGCAAACTGGGAGAGGACATTTGCAAATCATCTCACAGATGAGGGCAAGTACGCAACGAGCTCTCAAATATGGAGAAGCCCAAAAACTGGATAGAAATATGGACAAGAGTCATGAACAGAGAGAAATGTGAGAACAGAGAGAAAAGGAAATGTTAAGTTGACCCTTACACATATGAAATGATGCTTACATTCCCTTATAATAAGAGAAATGTAAATTAAAATTCTCCTGAATCTGAAAGTTGAATACTCTATTGAAAACAGAAGCATAAAATGGACAAACCCTATCAAAGGGGATCTGGCAAAATTTAGCAAAATGACATATGCATTAACCTTTCACTCAGAAATTCCATCTTTAGGAATCTACCCTTAAAGTACATTTCCATAAATGTGCACTGGGTTATGCAACACACATTGTTTTTGTAGCAAAAATTTGGAAACAACCTAAATGCTCACCAACAGGAAAGTGGGGAAATAAACTGGTACATCCCTGAACTGGAGACCAAACGGTCATAAAAAGAGAATGGAAAATGTGTATGAACTGTAATAATCTTTAGAATATACTTTTAGCATTACAAAGCTACTACAGAGCTGTGCATAGAGTATGCTATATTTCATGTTTAGGAAAAAAGGAATAAGGATGTATTTAGACATTTGCTTATATTTTCAAAAAGAAGCAATAAAAATGGTTACCTTTAGGAGGTAGGGGGAATGAAGTAACGGGAGATGGTTGGAACTGAAACTTCCATGACTTTACTGGTTACCTTCTCATACAATTTTTACTTTGGGATCATATTTTTTACATACATTTTACATATTCAGAAAATTAAAATTAGAAAGAGAAAAATCAACTCCCAAAGTGGGAAACAAATTGGGACAAAAGAGCCTAACTTTATGTCAAATGTGGCAACATAGCTACAGAGAACAGAGTTTTTTCAGTCGTCTGATCATACACCCTTTGTGGGATATAATCTAAAGATAGGTGAATGGAAAGAGATCTTAAACTTCACTCAAATTTATTGTTAATCTAGTATTATATAATTCTGAATTAAGAGAAAACAAATATGATTACAAACCAAGATTTTCAGTGTAAGAGAAAAGAAATGCAAAACAAATATTGAATCAAAGAAGTTAAAATAAAACACTGTAAGGCTAAATTTGAATTGAGAATATCCATATGAAATCATCTTTAAAAGTATGTGTATGTTGTTCCTAGATCTGTCCACAGAAAGGCCCTAAAAGCAATGACACTCTAGTGTCAGTTAGTACACCTTACCCCCAGATCTTGGTTTCTAAATACCATTTCTCACCAATAAGTAGAATGTCCTTATTCTTAGGAGATGCATGTTGACATATTTAGGAGTTTATGGCATAAGACTACAATTTATTTTCAAATGCTTCAGTTGGTGAGTGAGTGCTTGGTAAGGATCTAATAATTGCACCAAGTAGCCCACTTTCCTGCACCTGGAATAACCTCGAAGAACTAGCTGCAGCTGCCCAAACTCTCTGATAGACATGGAGGCCACTGTGAAGAACCAAAGTCTGAAAAAATCTAAACTACTCAACTGTCTCTGAGGCTCAGAGATCCTAAAGATAGTCAAAACCATGTGTGCTCTAATTTTCTGCTGAAAGCTACTTAAATCCTTTCAACTCAGCTATTTAAAATAGAATAAATGGGTACTTCAACCTTAGTAGTCAAACACATTTATTAAAATACCATTTTCCATTTGGCTTATTTGGTTTCTCTGGGTGTGATAGGTGAGAGATTTCATTAGAAGTTGCTGGCTCTGATGTGGATTTAACCTTTCCTTGGAAAATGGGAAGAGTGGGTTCTTACTGGGGCTCTAGATCTAAGCAGTCACATAGCTTGGGGCAAATCACATCACCTTTGGGATCTTAGTTTTTCAACTGCCAAGTGTAGGAGTTGGACTTGATATCTTTCCCACTGTAAATTTGTGTGATTTTGAATTTTCTCCAAATAGGGTGATGCATATGCAAATAGCAGGAAAGCAAGAGAGAGATGGGGTAAGGCTTCACTGTGATATGAGGTACCACCTGGAGTAGGATAAAATTTTCCCTATGATTTTTGCTACCAGTCCTGTGTCAAATTCTTTAAATATGTTAAAATGGATAAGGGCAACAAATAGTTCTTCAATTATAGTAACAATACTTTGGCATAGGAATTTACTTATAATTATCCTTAATTCCAACCAATTTTTCTTTTTTTTAGTCTAGATGGGAAAGGTTGGGTTCTGCGTGGCTCCAGCTGTCCAGCACATCCCTATGGCTCTGACTCATGTGGTAGCCTGCACAGCTCTGCTAGAGTTGGCTGAGGAACTTGTAATACACCACAGATTTTGGTTTAATGTGCTCTCAAATAATTCACCATGGCAGTACCATGGAAACATAGCAAATCCTCGGTGTACTTAACATGATGGGGGAATTAGACAATCATCAGTGACCATCTATCAAAAGTGGTGGAATACAAAGTGCACTAAGCATGAAATCCTATTGAAAGCCATTTCACTTTCTTAATTATTCATTAGGTTCCTCAGAGTCTGACAGACATCCAAGGTCATTACTATGAACATTAATGATCATTGTAATGTGGTAATGGAAAATTGTATTTTAAGACAGCTCTGTTTAATAGAATGCTGCAAGTAAAAGGAATCACCTTTCTGCTATATGTTGAGAAAATGGGGGTACTGGAAGAAAACCTCCCAGAGTCATTTTGGAACACCACCATAACAGAGCAGGTTGAGTGGAGTAGCTTCAAGGAAACACCACAGAATAAGCTAGGGATGTACTTTTCAACCATTTCTTTCCCATCCCCTGAAAACACACAACCTGAAGTAAAAGGTACTATGAAATTAAAATCCAATGAATATAAATGTGTCTAAAGAGTCCTATGTTTAAATATCAGCTCTTCAAGCAAAGTGTTGTAAATTGGTTCATTTTGGAATGACTGTCCAGAAACACTGTTTTTGGGCCCTCCTAAGTGTCCTCCCTTCCTTGCCACTCCAACATATACTTCTGTAGCCCCAACTCAAGACTAGGTTTCCTTGGCTGGGGAAATGCCTATGAGTTTAACTGATAATGTTATGACAAAATAATCTTGGAGAAGTTCTCTGAATGAACTGGGCTGCCATCCAGAAAAGCTCATATTTGACAATGTACTGACATTTCAGATTCTACTTTCTGGGAAAGCAAAATTGTCCTTATTTCCATCACAAAAGGATTCCTTGGCTTATTTTAGATGTGTGGCATTAGGGTCTCTGTCCTAAACACTAGCACTAGGCACCATAAACACCTAGATAGGTGTGGATGTGCGTGCTCTGGTATGTGAGCTGAGTCATCTAATCCCGGGGCTTATTGCACTGTGGTGATTTAAAATGTCAAGTTCTTTGACCCTTTCTTCAAAAGATGGAGGCTAATTCCTCTCCCCTTGACTACTGTAGGAAGGTAAGGAGTCCTATGAAGAGGTCCATGTGTGAGTGTGGGTAAAGTGGGGTTCCTATGGCCAGGATCCTCACTGAACTTAAATGTAACTGGCCTGTTGCTATGCTACCGCTTTCATACCTTTAGGCAATAAGCCATTATTGTGTTAATATGAAGAGTTCTGCCCAGTGCTGGGCTGGAGACTGGGTGGCAGGGCTGCAAGGCTGTAGGAGAGCGGAGTGGAGGGCTGGAGTGGTGGCAGCGCCAAGGACAGAGATTCCCAGAGGACGGATGTGCGGGACGACTGTGCAGAGAGGCCCAGAGGACGGCTGTGCGGGACGGCTGTGCAGAGAGGCCCAGAGGTAGAGACCGGCTTGCTGCATCCCACAGCAGTGATAACACAGACTCGCTCTGAGTGAACGGGATTTTAGTGACTGACCCGCCACCAGGAAATAAAGTTGGGTATAACCCTTTCACCCCAAGAACCCTTTGCTGTAAATTTCTTTGGTCACAGTGAA
>JAQQAC010011087.1:26850988-26867572 GCA_029783875.1 Phataginus tricuspis | reverse complement strand
TTGATGTGATGGATGATGTTGATGGATTTTCGAATGTTGTACCATCCTTGCATCCCTGGGATGAATCCCACTTGATCATGGTGTATGATCCTCTTGATATATTTTTGAATTCGGTTTGCTAATATTTTGTTGAGTATTTTTGCATCAACATTCATCAGGGATATTGGTCTGTAATTTTCTTTTTTAGTGAGGTCTTTGCCCGGTTTTGGTATTAGAGTGATGCTGGCTTCATAGAAAGAGTCTGGAAGTATTCCCTCCTCTTCTATTTTTTGGAAAACTTTAAGGAGAATGGGTGTTATTTCTTCTCTATATGTCTGGTAGAATTCAGAGGTGAATCCATCCGGTCCAGGGCTTTTGTTCTTGGGTAGTTTTTTGATCACCGCTTCAATTTCGTTGCTGGTGATTGGTCTGTTTAGTTTTTCTGTTTCTTGCTTGGTCAGTCTTGGAAGGTTGTATTTTTCTAAGAAGTTGTCCGTTTCTTCTAGGTTTTACAGCTTGTTAGCATATAGATTCTCATAATAATTTCTTATAATTCTTTGTATTTCTGTGGGGTCCGTCGTTATTTTCCCTTTCTCACTTTTGATTCTGTTTATGTGTGTAGGTTCTCTTTTTCTCTTAATGAGTCTGGCTAGGGGTTTATCTATTTTGTTTATTTTTTCAAAAACCAGCTCTTGGGTTCATTGATTTTTTTCTATTTTATTCTTCTCGATTTTATTTATTTCTTCTCTGATCTTTATTATGTCCCTCCTTCTGGTGACTTTGGGCTTCATTTGTTTTTTTTTTCCAATTTCAGTAATTGTGTCTTTAGACTATTCATTTGGGAATGTTCTTCCTTGTTTAAATAGGCCTGGATTGCAATGTACTTTCCTCTTAGAACTGCCTTTGCTGCGTTCCACAGAAGTTGTGGCTTTGTGTTGTTGTTGTCATTAGTCTCCATATATTCTTTGATTTCTGTTTTGATTTGGACGTTAACCCATTGATTCATTAGGAGAATGTTGTTAAGTCTCCATGTATTTGTGAGCCTTTTTGATTTCTTTCTAAAATTTATTTCTAGTTTTATACCTTTGTGGTCTGAGAAGTTGGTTGGTAGGATTTCAATATTTTTGAATTTACTGAGGTTCTTTTTGTGGCCTAGTATGTGGTCTATTCTGGAAAATGTTCCATGTGCACTTGAGAAGAATGTGTATCCTGCTGCTTTTGGGTGCAGAGTTCTGTAGATATCTGTTAGGTCCATCTGTTCTAGTGTGTTGTTCAGTGCCTCCGTGTCTTTACTTATTCTCTGTCTGGTTGATCTGTCCTTTGGAGTGAGTGGTGTGTTGAAGTCTCCTAAAATGAATGCATTGCTGTCTATTTCCTCCTTCAATTCCGTTAGTATTTGTTTCACATATGCTGGCGCTCCTGTATTGGGTGCATATATATTTATAATGGTTCTGTCTTCTTGTTGGACTGACCCATTTATCATTATGTAATGTCCTTCTTTATCTCTTACTACTTTCTTTGTTTTGAAGTCTATTTTGTCTGATACAAGTACTGCAACACCTGCTTTTTTCTCTTTGTTGTTTGTATGAAATATCTTTTTGCATCCCTTCACTTTTAGTCTGTGTGTATCTTTGGGTTTGAGGTGAGTCTCTTGTAAGCAGCATATAGATGGGTCTTGCTTTTTTATCCATTCTGTTACTCTGTGTCTTTTGATTGGTGCATTCAGCCCATTTACATTTAGGGTGATTATTGATAGATATGTACGTACTGCCATTGCTGGCTGGTTACCAAAGTTTCAAGGGTTGCTTCTTTACTACCTAAGAATCTAACTTAACTTTCTGATTAAGTTATTATAAACACCGTCTGATGTTTCTTTATATCTCCCTTCCTATTCTTCCTCCTCCATTCTTTATATATTAGGTGTTTTATTCTTTGCCTTTAGTTAGTATTTGGATGGTGTGCTTTCTTTGCTATGATTTTGTTTTCTCTGGTGACATCGTTTTAGCCTTAGGAGTGCTTCCTTCTTGAGCAGTCCGTTTAAGATATCCTGTAGTGGTGGTTTATGAGAGGCAAACTCTCTCAACTTTCATTTGTCTGTAAATTGTTTAATCCCTCTGTCATATTTAAATGATAATCGTGCTGGATACAATATTCTTGGTTCGAGGCCCTTCTGTTTCATTACGTTAAATATATCATGCCATTCTCTTCTTGCCTGTAAGTTTTCTGTTGAGAAGTCTGATGATAGTGTGATGGGTTTTCCTTTGTAGGTGATCTTTTTTCTCTCTCTAGCTGCCTTTAATACTCTGTCTTTATCTTTGATCTTTGCCGGTTTAATTATTATGTATCTTGGTGTTGTCTTCCTTGGGTCTCTTGTGTTGGGAGATCTGTGGGCTTACGTGGACTGTGAGACTATTTCCTTCCCCAGTGTTGGAAAGTTTTCAGCAATTATTTCTTCAAAGACACTTTCTATCCCTTTTTCTCTCTCTTCTTCCTCTGGTACTCCTATAATGCAAATATTGTTCCATTTGGATTGGTCACACTGTTCTCTTAATAGTCTTTCATTTCTAGAGATCCTTTTATCTCTCTCTGCCTCAGCTTCTCTGTATTCCTGTTTTGTGATTTCTATTCCATTAACAGTCTCTTGCTTCTCATCCAGTCTGCTGTTATACCTGTTGATCGCTTGTCTGATTTCTGCATTGTCTTTCCTTACTTCCCTCACTTCCTCCCTCAGCTCTTGCACATTTCTGTGTACATCCGTCAGCATGGTTATGAGTTTTATTCTAAATTCTTTTTCAGGAAGACTGTGCATGTCAATCCCTTCAGTCTCCCTCTCTGGGCTTATCTGGTTGATCTTAGTCTGGATCATATTCCTCTGTCTTTTCATGGCTAAAGAAGTGGTCGCTGGTAGTTGCCACGTATGTCCGCTGGGCTCTTTAAGACTTTGAAAAGAAAATAAAAAGAAATAAACAGGAGAAAAAAAAAAGATAGAAAGAAAGAAAAAAAAAAGAAAAGAAAAAAGAAAGAGAAGAAAAAACAAAAAACAAAAAACAAAACAAAACAAAAACACTCACCAGGAGTGGATTCTGTGGGGATGGTGTAGGTGGCGCTGTTGCTCCACTATTCTGCAGCCATGGCTGCGCCGCTCCACAGATCCCTTAGTAGCTCTGGCCGGGGTGGGAACGAATTGGAGGCTGTTCATATCTGTGGGAAGTCTACGTGCGGCCACCCTTTCCCAGTTGCCAGGTAAGGGATCTGAAACTCCCCAGGACTCCCAGCGTGCTGGGCTGAGTGTGCTGGGGTGATCCAGCTCCTCTTCTGGGCTCCTGTCTCTTTAAGACCGCTGAAAAAAGTGTGCGCTGTTTTTTTTTTTCCCTTCCCGGCTGCCGGCTGCCAGGCGTGTTCCCCGCTCAGATCCTGCACCCTCTGTCTCTCCAATCTTCGTTACACCACGTGATGTGTGTCAGTGCTCCCTGCGCAGATCACTGGGGCTGGTTATTTTGCGGGCCTGTACTTCCACTCCCTCCCCGCTCTGAATCCTCTCCTCCCGCTGATGCGCTGGGGTGGGGGAGTGCTCAGTCCCGCCGGGTCACGGCTCCGTATCTTACCCACCTCGTGGGGTGCCGATTCCTCTGAGGTATAGCTGCACGCTGTGCGCTTTCCTGTGTATTCTGGTCTCTCTTTTAGGAATAGTTGTATTTGCTGTATTTTCATAGATATGTATAGTGTTGGGAGGAGATTTCTCGTGCCCTGCTTACGCCGCCATCTTCCCGGAAGTCGATCCCTCTGCCCAGTTTTTACTGGGGTTATTTGCTTTTTGGGTGATGAGGGGTGTAAGTTCTTTATATATTTTGGATGTTAACCCCTGTCGGATATGTCATTTAAAAATATATTCTCCCATACTGTAGGATGTCTTTTTGTTCTGCTGATGGTGTCCTTTGCCATACAGAAACTTTTTAGTTTGATGTAGTCCCATGAGTTCATTTTTGCTTTTGTTTCCCTTGGTTGAGGAGATACGTTCAGAAAGAAGTTACTCATGCTTATATTCAGGAGATTTTTGCCTATGTTGTCTTCTAAGAGTTTTAGGTTTTCATGACTTACATTCAGGTCCTTGATGCATTTCAAGTTTACATTTGTGCATGGGGTTAAACAGTAATCCAGTTTCATTGTCTTGAATGTAGCTGTCCACTTTTGCCAACACCAGTTGTTGAAGAGGCTGTCATTTCCCCACTGTATGTCCATAGCTCCTTTATCATATATTAATTGACCATATATTCTTGGATTTATATCAGGGTTCTCTAGTCTGTTCCATTGATCTATGGGTCTGTTGTTGTGCCACTACCAAATTGTCTTGATTACTGTGGCTTTGTAGTAGAGCTTGATGTTGGAAAGCATAATCCCCTCAACTTTATTCTTCCTTCTCAGGATTGTTTTGGCTATTCACGGTCTTTTGTGGTTCCATATGAATTTTAGAACGATTTTCTCTGCTTCGTTGAGAAATGTTGTTGGTATTTTGATAGAAATTGCATTGACTCTGTAGATTCCTTTAGGCAGGATGGCCATTTTGACAATATTAATTCTTCCTATCCATGAATATGGGATGTGTTTCCATTTATTGGTTTCTTCTTTAATTTCTCTCATGAGTGTCTTGTAGTTTTCAGAGTATAGGTCTTTCACTTCCTTGGTTAGGTTTATTCCTAGGTATTTTATTCTTTTTGATGCAACTGTGAATGGAATTGTTTTCCTGATTTCTCTTTCTGCTAGTTCATTGTTAGTGTATAGGAATGCCACAGATTTCTGCATATTAATTTTGTATCCCACAACTTTGCTGAATTCAGATATTAGATCTAGTATTTTGAAGTGGACTTTTTGGATGTTTTATGTACAGTATCATGTCATCTGCAAACAGGGACAGTTTTAAGTTCTTCCTTGCCAATCTGGATGCCTTTTATTTCTTTCCATTGTCTGATTGCCGTGGCTAGGACTTCCAGTACTATGTTGAATAGAAGTGGGGAGAGTGGGCATCCTTGTCTTGCTCCTGATCTTAAAGGAAGAGCTTTCCGCTTCTCGCTGTTAAGTATAATGTTGGGTGTGGGTTTGTCATACATGGCCTTTATTATGTTGAGGTACTTGCCCTCTATACCTGTTTGGTTGAGAGTATTTATCATGAATGGATGTTAAATTTTGTCAAATGATTTTTCAGCATCTGTGGAGATGATCATGTGGTTTTTGTCCTTCTTTTTGTTGATGTGGTTGATGATGCTGATGGGTATTCGAATGTTGTACCATCCTTGCATCCCTGGAATAAATCCTACTTGATCATGATGGATGATCTTTTTGATGTATTTTTGAATTGGGTTTGCTAATAT
Organism: Phataginus tricuspis; assembly: GCA_029783875.1. Classification (NCBI taxonomy): domain Eukaryota; kingdom Metazoa; phylum Chordata; class Mammalia; order Pholidota; family Manidae; genus Phataginus; species Phataginus tricuspis. Next base: position 26,862,227 of record JAQQAC010011087.1, on the reverse strand, counting down.
TTTGTTGAGTATTTTTGCACCTATGTTCAGGGATATTGGTCTGTTTTGTGGTGTCTTTGCCTGGTTTTCTTATTAGAGTGATGCTGGCCTTATAGAATGAGTTTGGAAGTATTCCCTCTTCTTCTGCTCTTTGGAAACTTTAAGGAGGATGGGTATTAGGTCTTCACTAAATGTTTTATAAAATTCAGCAGTGAATCCATCTGGTTGAGGCGTTTTGTTCTTAGGTAGGTTTATGATTACCAGTTCAACTTCGTTGCTGGTAATCGGCCTGTTCAGATTTTCTGTTTCTTTCTGGGTCCACCTTAGATTGTATTTTTCTAGAACGTTGTCCATTTCTTCTAGTTAATCCAGTTTGTTAGCATATAATATTTCGTAGTATTCTCTAATAATTCTTTGTACTTCTGTGGTATCCATAGTGATTTTTCCTTTTTCATTTCTAATTCTCTTTATGTGAGTAGACTCTCTTTTTCTTTTGATAAGTCTGGCTAGGCGTTTATCTATTTTGTTTATTTTCTCATAGAACCAGCTCTTGCTTTCATTGATTCTTTCTATTGTTTTATTTTTCTCGATTATATTTATTTCTGCTCTAATCTTTATTATGTCCCTCCTTGTACTGACTTTGGGCCTCATTTGTTCTTCTTTTTCTAATTTCTTTAATTGTGAGATTAGACTGCTCATATGGGATTGTTCTTCTTTCCTTAGGTATGCCCGTATTGCAATATACTTTACTCTTAGCACGGCCTTTGCTGCGTCCCATTGATTTTGTGGTGTTGAAATATTGTTCCCATTTGTCTCCATATATTTCTTGATCTCTGTTTTTATTTGGTCATTGATCTATTGGTTATTTAGGAGCATGTTATGAAGCCTCCATGTGTTTGTGGGATTTTACATTTTCTTTGTGTAATTTATTTCTAGTTTCATACCTTTGTGGTCTGAGAAACTGGTTGGTACAATTTCAGCCTTTTTGAATTTACCAAGGCTCTTTTTGTGGCCGAGTATGTGATCTATTCTTGAAAATGTTCCATGTGCACTTGAGAAGAATGTGTATTCTGCTGCTTTTGGGTGTAGAGTTCTCTAGATGTCTGTTAGGTCCATCTGTTGTAATATGTTGTTCAGTGCCTCTGTCTCCTTACTTATTTTCTGTCTTGTTGATCTGTCCTTCAGAGTGAGTGGAGTGTTGAAGTCTTCTAGAATGAATGCATTGCATTCTATTTCTCCTTTTAATTCTGTTAGTATTTGTTTCACATATGTAGGTCATCCTGTGTTGGCACATAGATATTTATAATAGTTATATCTTATTTGATTGACCCTGTTTTCATTATGTAATGTCATTCTTTGTCGCTTGTGATTTTCTGTTTTAAAGTCTGTTTTGTCTGATACAAGTACTGCAACTCCTGCTTTTTCCCCCTTTTAGATGTATGAAATATCTTTTTCCATCCCTTCACTTTTAGTCTGTGTATGTCGTTGGGTTTGAAGTAAGTCTCCTGTAGGCAGCATATAGACCTGTCTTGCTTTTTTATACATTCAGTGATTCTATGTCTTTTGATTGGTGCATTCAGACCATTTACATTTAGGGTGATTATCAATAGGTATGTACTTATTGCCATTGCAGGCTTTTGATTTGTGGTTACTGAAGGTTCAAGGGTAATTTTCTTACTAACTGTCTAACTTAACTCGCTTAGTATGTTATTACAAACACAATGTAAAGGTTCTTTTCTTTTCTTCCTTTTACTTCCTCCTCCATTCTTTTTTTTTATTTTTAACGTTATATTTTGAACAAATTGTAGATTTACAGAAAAGGTGCAAAATAGTACAAATAATTCCTTAACAACTCTTACCCTTGTTCTCCTAAGATAACATCATATATAACCATAGTAATTATTAAATATATAGGTGTTAAGTTAGTATAATTTTATTAACTAAAGTATAGACGTTGTTCAAATTTACCGTTTTTCCCCCACTACTGTCCTTTTTTGTTCCAGGATCTCATATTGTATTTAGTTGTTACTTCTTTGTTTCCATAAAGTTCTTTACACTTCCCTCATCTTTCAGTACCTTGATTCTGTTGAAGAGTACTGATCAGTAGTTCTGAAGAATATCCCTTAATTTGGGTTTTTTTTTTTTATGATTGAAGCAAGGTTTTGCGTTTTTGTCAAGAATACCACAAAAATTAATATATATCATATCAAGGAGTTCAGAATGTTGTTATATTATTACCAGTGATATTTATGTGGCTAAGTTGGTCTACTGGGTTCCTTCACTGTAAAATATCTTTCACTTTGTATTGCTGAGTATCATGGGAGATGTACTTCAAGTCTATGTAATTCCTTTTTCTCCTCAAACTTTTGCTTGCTAATTTCAGCATATGTTTTTTGGTCTTACCTGCAACAGTTACTCCTTTGGTGTTTGCCAATGGTGAGTCTCTATTTCCTTCTTTCTTTCTGTATTTATTAGCTGGGATTCTATTGTGCGAAAAGGGCTGTCTCTGCTCCTCCATTATTTTCATTTCATTATTTATATTCATTATTTGGACTCACGGATGTTTGTTTTAGTCTGTCGTTTAAAATCCGACACTGTCATGGTTTATTTTGTTGCTCAGTTTGTTCTAGTTTTGGCAGTGGGAAGTCCTTTAGGTGGGTACTATGTTCTTCCAACAAGGTCCTCTCTATTTTTGAGCATTTCCTTAATTTTTGGCACCATGAATTTCTCCAGGCTTATCTCATGTTTCCCTACCTTAGCCCTAAAATCGACCACTTCCCACCTAGGGAACTTGGTAAATTCTGGTGTCCTGGCCCCAACCCAAGATAAATCAGATCTTGGGGATGTCATGTCAATATATTTTAAAGTTCCTCAGGCAATTCTAATAGATAGCCAGGTTTCACAAGCAAAGCAGAGCAGCGCTTTTCTAACTTAATGTGACTGTGAGAACCTGTTAAGATTCTGAGAGGGTTAAGTCTGGAGCAGGAACTGAGAATCTGCATTTCTTACAAGCTCCTGGATTTGTTTATTGGCAAACCACACTTGGAGGGGAAAGGCACTAGAAGACACTCTTTACTTAAGTAAAAAAGCCTTAAAAATTACTCCTAGGGCTGAAAACTGGTTCATGGCTGGGGAAAGGGTTGTTACTTGCTAGATTCCTATTCAGCATCATTTTATTTTCTAACTAGTTGGGGTCAGTGGTGGAAGAAACTCCTTGCCTTGCAGTGTAGGTGGAATCAAGGACATTGCTCTAGGAGTTGAAAATGGAACATGGAACCCGTTGACTCTGAAAGTAAAACACTATCATGAATAAAAATGAGTAAATGTGTTTGCTTGTTTTCTATTTCTGAAAGAGGCAAAGAGTTCTAAATAAATCTTTTTGAAGAATGAACAATGATAATTTAAAAAAACCCTCATGGTGAAAGCATAACAAAAAAATCCCAGATGTGAATATCCATCGTATCCATCCTGTGAAGACAAACACAGAAGATTGGTATTTTCTGTTGGAAATAGGTCACCATTTTGAATTTTTAAAATTCCTCCTCCATTCTTTATATATTAGGTGTCATATTCTGTATTCTTTATCTATCGCTTGACTAACTGTGGGGGTAGTTGATTTAATTTTGCATCTGCTTAGAAATTAATTGTTCTACTTTCTTTACTGTGGCTTTGTTTCCTCTGGTGACAGCTATTTAACCTTAGGAACACTGCCGTCTATAGCAGTCCCTCCAAAATACACTCTAGAGACAGTATGTGGGAGGTAAATTCTCTCGACTTTTGCTTATCTGAAAATTGTTTAATCCTTCCTTCAAATTTAAATGATAATCTTGCCAGATAAAGTAATCTTGGTTCGAGGCCCTTCTGCTTCATTGCATTAAATACCTCATGCCTCTCCCTTCTGGCCTGTAAGGTTTCTGCTGAGAAGTCTGATGATAGTCTGATGGGCTTTCCTTTGTATATGATCTTATTTCTCTCCCTGGCTGCTTTTAATAGTCTGTCCTTATCCTTGATCTTTGCCATTTTAATTATCACATGTCTTCCTTGGGTCCCTTGTGTTGGGAGATCTGTGCATCTCCATGGCTTGAGAGACTATCTCCTTCCCTAGATTGAGGAAGTTTTCAGCAATTACCTCCTCAATGACACATTCTATCCCTTTTTTTCTCTCTTCTTCTGGTACCCCTATAATGCGAATATTGTTCTGTTTGAATTGGTCACACAGTTCTCTCAATATTCTTTCAGTCCAGTGATCCTTTTTTCTCTCTGTGCCTCAGCTTCTTTGTATTCCTCTTCTCTAATTTCTATTCCATTTACCGTCTCCTCTACTGTATCTAATCTGCTTTTAAATCCCTCTGTTGTATGTTTCATTTCAGATATGGAATTTCTCAATGATTGACTCTCCATCATAAATTCATCTGTGAGTTCTTGAATATTTTTCTGCACCCCATGAGCATGTTTATGATTTTTATTTTGAAATCTCTGTCAGGAATATTGATGAGTTCAGTTTCACTTGGCCCTTTTTCTGGTTTGTGGGATTTTTGTTTGAACCAGGTTCCTTTGACATTTCATATTTATATGTGTTGCTCTCTAGTGCCCAGAAGCTCTAGTCTCTGGAGTTGTTCAACCCCTGGAGTGATGTCAGGGGTCACAGGGGAGCGACACTGGTGCCTGGGGGAAGGAAAGAGCTGTATCTTGCTTCCCGGCTACTGTGGCTGCCTCCACTGTACACAGGTCAAGTACACAGGTGTAAGCCTCTGTGCTTTGCGTTTGTAGCTGTCATAGGTGGGGCTTCCCTCTTGCTGGCCAGGGCAGGGACTGCTTGTTTGCAAGCTGGTGCATGCTGGCTGGGAGGAAGGTGCAGCAGCCTGTGTATCTCGGTGGGGGTTCTTGGAGCTGTGTAGCCAGCCAGGGGGATGGAGTGCCTAAAGCTCCTTAAAGTTCCCAACCTGCTGGGCAGAGTGCATCCAATTTTGTCCACCTGTCCTTTCTCCTGAGCAGTAAGCTCTGTGCAATCCTTTAGCATTCCACTCGCTGTTTTAGGAAGTCTCTCAGACTGCCCACCTTTCTTTTATCCCAGAGCACCAGATGTGGATCCCTGTTTTCCACAAGTGGCTAGAATCTCAGTCTCTCCAGATTTTCCACCTATCTTAGCTTTGCAACCCCATTAATCTCTAGAGCATCATGCAGTGTAGGTTCATGCTCCCAGAGCACATCTCCAGGGCTGGGTGTTCAGCAGTCCTTGGCCTCCACTCCCACCCCACTCTGTTTGTCTCCCCCCACCTTGAGCTGGGGTGGGGGAAGGGCTTGGGTCCTGTCGGATCATGGTTTTGGTACATTACCCTGTTCTGTGAAGTCTGTTCCTTTTCTCCAGGTGTATGCAGTTTGGCACAGTCCTCTTTCCTGTTATTCTTTCAGGATTAGTTGTATTAATTATATTTTTGTATTATATGTGGTTTTGGGAGGAGGCCTCTATGTCATCTCTCACTCCGCCATCTTTCTTCTAGTGTATTGTTTATTTTACTTACTGTATTCTTCAGCTCTGATTGGTTCTGTTTTGTATTTTCTATCTCTTTGTTGAAATTCTTATTGTGTTCATCTGTTCTTCTTCCAAGTATTTATGACCATTACTTTGAATTCTTTATCAGGTAAATTGCTTAACTCAGTTTTGTTCTTTCTGTGAGGTTTGTTTTATTCTTTCATTTGGAGCATACCCCTCTGTCTCCTCATTTTGCATGCTCTCTGTTTGGTAGATCAGTGTGTCTCCTGGTTTTGAAAGCAGTGTTCTTAGTTGAAGGTGTCCTTTGGGGCTCAGATGTACAATCTCCCCTGGTCACTAGAAGCAGGCACTCTAGGGGTGTCCCCTTTGTGGGCTATATGCACCCTCTTGTGGCTGGGCTTAGACTGCTACAGCTGTGCCAGTAGGCTGGGCTGGCCCCTGTCCCAGCTGGCTGAGAGGCCCAGCTGTAGCCATGCAGGTGCCCTGGTGGGCAGGGCTGGCCCCAGTGTAGTTGACTCTGAGTTACAGAAGCAACTGTTTTGGGCCTGATTTGGGTGAGTATTGGTGCCGGCTACAGCTGCCTGCTGAGTGCATCAGGGCAGGAGCTACTTTCGGGGGTGTGGTCTGGCCGAGTCCACCTTCCAGGTGTGGTGCGGCAGGAGCCACTCTGAGGGGTGCCTGCCAGGGTTGGCAGGTCCACATGGGAGCACAGAGGGGTGAGCAGTGCTAACAGAGTAAATGGAGAGTGACAGAAATGGTACCCGTCAGTGCCTGGCCAGCTAAGTATAAGGAAGATAAGAAAAATGGTGTCTGCCAAGTGTTTCCATTCCTGGAGAAAATTTGTACAGATATCTGCCCCTCCAGCATGGGCCCTAAAATTAGTCAGTAAATCTCCTTCATGTGTGGCCTAGGGTTTTTTCACACTGCTGCTGCCTCTGTGCTGGGTCTTGGAACAAGTGAGCCCTTGGAACAATCAGCCTGGCTGATTTCCTTTTTTCTTTTTTTTTATTTTTAAATTATGGTCTCATTGATATATAATCTTATGAAAGTTTCGCATGAGCAACATTGTAGTTTCAACATTTCTACATTCATCCATAATATCAAGGACCTCCACACACCCCATTTCAGTCACTCTCCATCAGTGTAGTAAGATGTTATAGAGTCAGTACTTGTCTTCTCCCCTCTATACTGCCTTCCCTGTGACCCCCTACATTATGTGTGCTAATCGTAATGCCCCTTAATCCCCTTCTCCCTCCCTTCCACCCACCCTCCCCAACCCTTCCCTTTCATAACCACTAGTCCCTTCTTGGAGTCTGTGAGTCTGCTGCTGTTTTGTTCCTTCAGTTTTGCTTGGTTGTTATACTCCACAAATGAGGGAAATCATTTGGTACTTGTCTTCCTCCACCTGGCTTATTTCACTGAGCATAATACCCTCTAGCTCCATCCATGTTGTTGCAAATGGTAGGATTTGTTTATTTCTTATGGCTGAATAATAATCCATTGTGTATATGTACCACATCTTCTTTATCCATTCATCTACTGATGGACACTAGGTTATTTCCATATCTTGGCTATTGTAAATAGTGCTGCAATAAACGTAGCGGTGCGTATGTCTTTTTGAATCAGAGATCTTGTTTTGTTCAGGTAAATTCCTAGGAGTGCAATTCCCGTGTCAAATGGTATTTCTATTTTTAGTTTTTTGAGGAACCTCCATATTGCTTTCCACAATGGTTGAAGTAGCTTACATTCCCACCAGCAGTGTAGGAGGGTTCCTCTTTCTCCTCATACTCGCCAGCATTTGTTGTTCCTTGTCTTTTGGATGTTGCCCATCCTCACTGTTGTGAGGTGATATCTCGTTGTGGTTTTAATTTGCATTTCCCTGATAATTAGTGAAGTGGAGCATCTTTTCATGTGCCTGTTGGCCATCTCAATTTCTTCTTTGGAGAAGTGTCTGTTCAGATCCTTTGCCCATTTTTTAATTGGGTTATTTGCTTTTTGGTGTTGAGACATGTAAGTTCTTTATGTCTTTTGGATGTTAACCCCTTATCGGATATGTCGTTTATGAATACATTCTCCCATACTATAGGATGCCTTTTTGTTCCACTGATGGTGTCCTTTGCTATACAGAAGCTTTTTAGATTGATGTAGTCCCATGTGTTCATTTTTGCTTTTGTTTCCCTTCCCTGAGGAGATGTGTTCAGGAAAAAGTTGCTCATGTTTATATTCAAGAGATGTATGCATATATTTTCGTCTGTGAGTTTTATGTTTTCATGAATTACATTCAGGTCTTTGATCCATTCCAAGTTTACTTTTGTGTATGTAGTTAGACAATAATCTAGTTTAATTCTCTTATGTGTAGCTGTCTATTTTTGCCAAGACTAGTTATTGAAAAGGTTGTTATTTCCCTGTTATGTATACATGACTCCTTTATCATATATTAACTGGCCATATATCTGTGGGTTTATATCTGCTCCGTTTTGTTCCATTGATCTATGGGTCTGTTCTTGTGCCAGTACCAAATTGTTTTGATTACTGTGGCTTTGTAGTAGAGCTTCAAGTTGGGGAGCATAATTCCCCAGCTTTGTTCTTTCTCAGGATTGCTTTGTCTATTTGGGGTCTTTTGTGGTTCTATATGAATTTTAGAAGTATTTGTTCTAGTTCATTGAAGAATGCTGTTGGTATTTTGATAGACATTGCATTAGATCTGTAGATTGTTTTAGGCAGGATTAGCCCTGCTGATTTTCAAAGCCAGAAGTTATGGGGGCTCATCTTTCCGGTGCCTATCGCAGATTGGTGTGCCCAACCAGGGCATGATGCCGTGTTTCTTCGGGAAGACCTCTGGGTCTGTGATATCCTGTCCCACAGGCGGGTATTGGTCCTGAACTGACTGTGTCTCTGCTCCTTCTGTCCTTCTTGATGTGGCTTGTGCTTTATATCTTTAGCTGTGGAAGAGCTATTCTGCTAGTTTGCAGGCCTTCTCAGGGAGAGTTGTATATATGTGGTTTTAGCCTTATTGGGTCAGTGGGAGGAGGTGAGCTCTGGACCCTCCTCCTCTGCCATCTTGATCCTCCCCTGAAGCAGTTGTTTCCTTCTTTAAATAGGCCTGCACAGCATCATGTTTTCCTTTGAGGGTAATGCTTGTGTTAATTACATTCTTAGCTGACTGAGAAAGTTAAGGGATTAAAAGAAAAGCCTCTATTTTTAGAAGTTGAAACTAGAACCCTGCTTTTGGCATTGAAACTGTGAAGCCCAGTAATTTAGGATTTGCAGCTTTATATTGAGTCCCTCAGTTAGCAGTCCTATTTTTAGAAGTACACAAGCTGTTTTTATGCCTGCCTAGAAAATCTTCTATAGTACAGTGGAGTAAAGTTTTAAAAAAAGATCTTAGAAATAGTAAAATAATGATTACCTGCAGTCAGTTCACAGCTTAAAAACCTGATAGAGTAATTGAAAAGGACAGTAATAGAAGAAAGAATAAGGTGCAGCAGTGCATCTCCAAATAAGAGAAGATTCAGAAGGGTTGTGGGTGATCCGGATTTGATAGCCCCAGAAGCAGCTATAACTTAACTTATATACCTTTTTAGCCTAGTTAGTGATATTTTGAGTATATAGCTTTTTTAGTCATTAAGGAGTTCATCACAACTCTTAACTTTTCTTTTTTTTGCAGGCTTTCTGAAAGACCATTTATTTTTTTAAATTTTGCTGTTATTAATATACAATTACATTAGCAACATTATGGTTACTAGACTCCCCCTGTTATCAAGTCCCCACCACATACCTCATGCAGTCACTGTCCATCAACGTAGTAAGATGTTATAGGATCACTACTGGTCTTCTCCGTATTATACTGCCTTCCCCGTATCCCCCACACCCACCCCGGCTACATTATGTGTGCTACTTGTAATAGCCCTTTTTTCTCCCTTATCCCTCCCTTCCCACCCCTTTCCCCAGTCCCTTTCCTTTTTGTAACTGTTAGTCCATTCCTGGGTTCTGTGAGTCTGCTGCTGTTTTTTTTTCCTTCAGTTTTTTCATATGAGGGAAATCTTTTGATACTTGTCTTTCTCTGCCAGGCTTATTTCACAGAGCATAATACCCTCTAGCTTCATCCATGTTGTTGCAAATGATAGGATTTGTTTTCTTCTTATGGCTGAATAATATTCCATTGTGTATATATACCACCTCTTCTTTATCCATTCATCCACTGATGGACACTTACATTGGTTCCATTTCTTGGCTATTGTAAATAGTGCTGCTATAAACATAGGGGTGCATATGTGTTTTTCAAACTGGGTTCCAGCATTCTTAGGGTAAATTCCTAGGAGTGGAATTCCTGGGTCAAATGGTTTTTCTATTTTGAGTTTTTTGAGGAACCTCCATACTGCTTTCCACAATGGTTGAATTAATTTACATTCCCATGGGCAGTGTAGGAGGGTTCCTCTTTCTCCACATCCTCGCCAACATTTGTTGTTGTTTGTCTTTTGGATGGCGGCCATCCTAACTGGTGTGAGCTGATATCTCATTGTGGTTTTAATTTGCATTTCTCTGATGACTATCAATGTGGAGCATCTTTTCATGTGCCTGTTGGCCATCTGAGTTTCTTCTTTGGAGAAGTGTCTGTTCAACCATTCTGCCCATTTTTTAATTGACTTATTTGCTTTTTGTTGCGGTGCCTGAGCTCTTTATATAATTTGGATGTCAACCCCTTATCGGATATGTCATTTATGAATATATTCTCCAATACTGTAGGATGTCTTTTTGTTCTACTGATGGTATCCTTTGCTGTACAGAAGCTTTTTAGTTTGATATTGTCCCACTTACTCATTTTTGCTTTTGTTTCCCTTGACTGGGGAGATATGTTCATTAAGAAGTTGCTCATGTTTATGTCCAAGAGATTTTGCCTATGTTTTCTTCTAAGAGTTTTATGGTTTCATGACTTACATTCAGGTCTTTGATCCATTTTGAGTTTACTTTTGTGTATGGGGTTAGACAGTAATCCAGTTTCATTCTCTTACATGTAGCTGTCCAGTTTTTCCAACACCAGCTGTTGAAGAAGCTGTCATTTCCCCATTGTATATCCATGGCTCCTTTATCACATATTAATTGACCATATATGCTTGGGTTGATATCTGGGCTCCCTAGTCTGTTCCACTGGTCTATGGGTCTGTTCTTGTGCCAGTACCAAATTGTCTTGATTACTGTGACTTTGTAGTCAGGGAGTGTAATTCCCCCTGCTTTATTCTTCTTTCTCAGGATTGCTTTGGCTATTCAGGGTCTTTTGTGGTTCCATATGAATTTTAGAACTATTTGCTCAAATTCATTGAAGAATGCTGTAGGTATTTTGATAGGGATTGCATTGAATCTCTAGATTGCTTTAGGCAGGATTGCCATTTTAACAATATTAATTCTTCCTATCGAACAGCATGGGATGAATTTCGATTTTTAGTGTCCTCTTTAATTTCTCTTAAGAGTGTCTTGTAGTTTTCAGGGAATAGGTCTTTCACTTCCTTGGTTAGGTTTATTCCTAGGTATTTTATTCTTTTTGCTGCGATTGTGAATGGAATTGTTTTCCTGATTTCTCTTTCTGCTAGCTCATCATTAGTGTATAGGAAAGCAACAGATTTCTGTGTGTTAATTTTGTATCCTGCAACTTTGCTGTATTCAGATATTAGATCTAGTAGTTTTGAAGTGGATATTTTAGGTTTTGTTTTTTTTTTAACAGTTTATTTTATTTTAGTATCATTAACCTACAATTACATGGGCAATATT
>JAQQAC010011087.1:26730391-26845988 GCA_029783875.1 Phataginus tricuspis | reverse complement strand
GGGTTGGTGGGGGGGACCTGATGAAGGGGGTAGTTTAATCATCACAATATTGCTCATGTAATTGTAGGTTAATGATCCTAAAATAAAATAAATTGTAAAAAAAAAAATTCGTTACAAAAAAAAAAAATTCAGTAGTGAAACCATCTGGTCCAGGAGTTTTGTTCTTAGGTAGTTTTTTTTTGATTATCAGTTCAATTTCTTTGCTGGTAATTGGTCTATTCGGATTTTCTGTTTCTTTATGGGTCTGCCTTGGAAGGTTGTATTTTTCTAGAAAGTTGTCCAAATTGTTACCATAAAATTTTTCATAGTATTCTCTCATAATTCTTTGTATTTCTGTGGTGTCCATAGTGATTTTGTCCTTTCTCATTTCTGTTTCTGTTTTTGTGTGTAGACTCTCTTTTTTTCTTGATATGTCTGGCTAGGGGTTATCTATTTTGTTTATTTTCTTGAAGAACCAGCTCCTGCTTTCATTGATTCTTTCTATTGTTTTATTCTTCTCAATTTTATTTATTTCTGCTCTAATTTTTATTATGTCCCTCCTTCTACTGACTTTGGACCTTATTTGTTCTTACTTTTCTAGTTTCATTAATTGTGTGTTTAGACTGTTCATTTGGGATGTTCTTCTTTCCTGATGTAGACCTGTATTGCAATATATTTCCCTGTTAGAATGGCCTTCACTGCGTACCACAGATTTTGCTGTGTTGAATTAATGTTGTCATTTGTCTCCATATATTGCTTGATCTCTGTTTTTATTTGGTCATTGATCCATTGATTATTTAGGAGGATGTTATTAAGCCTCTATATGTTTGTGGGCTTTTTTGTTTTCTTTGTGTAATTTATTTCTAGTTTCATACCTTTGTGATCTGAGAAGCTGGTTGGTACAATTTGAATCTTTTTGAATTTACTGAGGTTCTTTTTGTGGACTTGTATATAATGTATTTTTGAAAATTTTCCATGTGCAGTTGAGAAGAATGTGTATCCTGTTGCTTTTGGATGGAGTGTTCTGTAGATGTCTGTTAAGTCCATCTGTTCTAATATGTTGTTCAGTGCCTCTATCTTTTTACTTATTTTCTGTCTGGTTGATCTGTCTTTTGGAATGAGTGGTGTGTTGAAGTCTCCTAAAATGTGTGCATTGCATTCTGTTTCCCCCTTTAATTCTCATAGTATTTGTTTCACATATGTTGGTGCTTCTCTGTTGGGTGCCTAGATATTTATAATATTAGTATCCTCTTGTTGGACTGACCCTTTGATCATTATGTAATGTCCTTCTTGTCTCGTGACTTTCTTTGTTTTGAAGTCTGTTTTGTCTGATACAAGTACTGTAACTCCTGCTTTTTTCTCCCTATTAGTTGCCTGAAATATCTTCTTCCATCCCTTTACTTCAGTCTGTGTATGTCTTTGGTTTTGAAGTGAGTCTCTTGTAAGCAGCATATAGATGGGTCTTGTTTTTTTATCAATTCAGTAACTCTGTATCTTTTTATTGGTTCATTCCAACCATTTACATTTAGGGTGATTATTGCTAGGTATGTACTTATTGCCATTGCTGGCTTTGGATTCGTGGCTACCAAAATTTCAAGGGTAATTCCCTTACTATCTAACAGTCTAATTTAACTTACTTTGTATGCTATTACATACACAACCTAAAGCGTCATTTTGTTTTTTCTCCTTTTTCTTCCTCCTCCATTCTTTGTAAGTTATGAATCATATTCTGTACTCTCTGTCTATCCCTTGGGTGACATCTGTTTAGCCTTAGAAATACTTCCATCTGTAGAAGTCCCTCAAAATGCACTGTAGAGGTGGTTTGTCGAGGTAAATTCTCTCAGCTTTTGCTTATCTGAAAATTGTTTAATCCCTCCTTCAAATTTAAACTATAACCTTGCCGGATAGAGTATTCTTGGTTCAAGGCCCTTCTGCTTCATTGCATTAAGTATTTCATGCCACTCCCTTCTGGCCTGTAATGTTTCTGTTGAGAAGTCTGATGATAGCCTGATGGGTTTTCCTTTGTATGTGATGGTTTTTCTCTCTCTAGCTGCTTTTAAAAGTCTGTGTTTATCCTTGATCTTTGCCATTTTATTTATTACATGTTTTTATGTTGTCTTCCTTGGGCCCCTTGTGTTGGGAGATCTGTGCACCTGCATGGCTTGAGAGACTATCTCCATCCCCAGATTGGGGAAGTTTTCAGCAATTACCTCCTCAGTGACACTTGCTAACCCTTTTTCTCTCTCTTCTTCTTCTGGTACCCCTGTAATGCAAAAATTGTTCTGTTTGGATTGGTCACACAGTTCTCTCAATATTCTTTCATTCTTAGAGATTCTTTTTTCTCTCTGTGCTTCAGCTTCTTTGTATTCCTCTTTTTTAATTTCTATTCAGTTTACCATCTCTTGTACTACATCTATTCTGCTTTTAAATCCCTCCATGGTATGTTTCATTTCAGATATGGAATTTCTTAATGATTGAATCTCCATCTTAAATTCGTTCCTGAGTTCTTGAATATTTTTCTGTACCTCCTTAAGCATGTTTATGATTATTATTTTGAACTCTCTTTCAGGAAGATTGGCGAGTTCAGTTTCATTTGGCCCTTTTTCTGGTGTTTGTGATATTTTTTTCTGAACTATGTTCTTTTGACATTTCATATTTCTGTGTGGTGCCCACTAGTGCACAGAAGCTCCAGTTTCTGGAGATGCTCAGCCCCTAGAGTGAGGTTGCGGGTGATAGGGGAGCAGAGCTGGTACCTGGTAGGAGGAAAGATCTATTTCCTGATTCTCGTCTGTGTTGTCTGTCTACAGTGTCAGAGCCAGTGGGCCAAGCATAAACGTGTAAGCCTCTGTGCTTTGCGTCTGTTGCTGTTTTAGGCCGGGCCTCCCTCTGCCTGGCCTGATGCCAGCACAGTGACTGTCAGTTTGCAAAACGGTGCCAGCAGGCTAGAAGGAAGGTGCAGCAGGCTGTGTGTCACGTAGGCAGCCAGGGGGATGAAGCACCTGAAGGTTCTCAAAGTTCCCAACAAGATGGGCAGAGCGCACCCAGGCAACCTTAACCTTATCCAGCTCTCCCTTCTCCCGTGCAGCAAGCTGTGCCCAACCTCTGCCCCTTCAGCAGCCCTCTTGCTGTTAGGAAGCCTCTCAGACTGCCTGCCTTTCCTCTGACACGTAGCGGCCCAATGTGGATCCCCTCCTACACAAACGGCCGGAATGTTAGTCTCTCAAGCACTCCGCCTGTCTGAGCTCCCCAACATTCAGAGCACCACACAGTATCATTTTCTGCTCAGAAAGCGCATCTCCAGGCCAGGCGTTCAGCAGTCCCAGACTTCCATCCTCTCCCTGGCTCCGTTTCTCTCCCGCTGGTGAGCTGGGGTGGGGGAAGGGCCCAGGTCCCGACGGATCAAGGCTTTCGTCCGTTACCCCACCTCATGAGGTCCGACCCACTCAGTGAGGTCTGCATGTAGTCTGGTTCAGCCTTCTTTGTTGTTGCTATTTTAGGATTAGTTGTATTAATTAATGATATTTTTGTATTATTTGTGGTTTTGGGAGGAGTTCTCTTTCTCACCTCTCACACTGCCATCTTGAATGTTGTTCCTGAAAGCCACAGCTCTTAACTTTTTAAGACTTTTTCTTTTGTATATCTTCCATACGAAATACAGTTATAAGAAGAACCATCTATTAAGAATCTTTTTTTCTCAGACCCAGGTTTTTTCCTGTTGTTAATATCAGATATCTCTTTATTATTATTTTCTTTTTTCTAAGAAGTTAAGTTTACTTTTAAATTATTCTGAAGATTTTTATGATAGGGCCTCTGTCCTGAGAATACCATCTCTTTGTTAAATACAGTGATTCTGCAGTGAAAACTTAAGTCATGTTTCTCTTCCATGCTGCAGACATTTATTTGCCATCCTTGTTAAGGGGCCTCAACATGCTGCCTGACATGCTCATCATGTGTCTGGTGACAAGATAGATAGGAGATAAGGGAGGTAGCCCTTGGAAGAGATGAGGTGATAAACCTTAAAGAGCTCAAAGTGTGTCAATGGATGACCTGAACCAAACATCCTTTCTTGGTCCATCTCATAAGTTGCCTTATTCTTTAGTAAGAGACTATAATAGGAACTCATGTGGACAAACTCTATTTATCTCCCCCAAATAGCACAAATATTGCATTTGAATTCTCTACTGAACACAATTCCTCTTAAAGACCTGAAGACCCATCCACTCAGTGAGTTACACTAAGTTATTATGGGTGAGAGAATGCCCCATTTTTATCTATTACTAGGGGATATTGTCTTTAAATTTTTTTATCTGTTTCAGATATGTTCTTGACTTAAAAATCATACTAGTCAAATGACAGCTTAAAGTAGGAAGTCTTTAGTTGATTTTGATATTTGCTGTTTGTGATTGTAAATCTTTGTTATCAGACTAGAAAAGATGAAAATGATTTTGAAAATAATATCAACAAGAATGAAAGGAACTGAATATTCTCTTACCTTCACTGTAGTGGGAGGACAGATTGGTAAAATTTCTGTGGGGGCAGTTTTGTAATATGTGTTCATATTTAAAATACATATGCTCTTGGCCCTTGCAATTCTACTTATAAGTGTATATAATAAGGAAGGATAATAACAAGGACACAATAAGGTGGTGTATGGCCAGCAGGTTCTGCTCCAGGCAAGTTCACTCCGGATTTGATGATACCAAATAACAGCAAAGGAACCTTGGGGGTAAAAGGTCTTTATTCTCCTGGTGGTAGCTGGAGCGCTAGAGTCACATCCGTATCATAATCCATCTGTGCTGCCTCTGGTGTGCAGAGCACTGGGCGGAGCTCTTTCTATAGCAACACAGACAATACTGGCTCATCACCAACATGTGTGTAAGCAGGTGCCTAGGCAGAAGGCCAATCACATCATTGCACGAGTGCAGTGGACAAGTAAAGTAGGGTCAGGTGAGCATCCTGGCCATGGGAACTTCCATTTTCCCTACAGGTGGGAAAAGGTGTATCTACAAGTATTTTAACATAATAGCAAAAAAAAAAAAGGAATCAAGTATTTTTCAATAGAGGATTAAATTATAGCATTTCATATGAGGGAATATTGTGACACTGTTAAAAAGGAAATTTCTTGTTCTGTTTATGTTGGCATTGAAAAATATATCATTATATACTGCTGCATGAGGAGAGATTACAAAACAATGTGTATAGAATGTTTTTAAAAGTATATTTATGGAAAAATGTTTTCAACTCTGGTCATACACTAAATTTCTATTTACAGTGGTTATTTTTGTGGGAGGGAGAGAATAAGTAGAATAATCTCCAATTCTAATTTGTACATTTTTATATGGTTTAAAATTTTTTGCAACTTGTATCACCTTCATAGTCAAAGTAAATAGTAAAGAGATTTACATTCTGAAGAGAAAAATAATGTATGTCTTTGGAGTAGGCCATATAACATTGATCTTTGTGTAGGACTCCTCTCTTACTGTGGTCTCTTCATAGCACTTGATGAAGCATACACCATGAACTAACTATCTCAAATCCGTTTCATGTAGTTTGGCACATTTTCCATCTGCAGTGAGAAGATTGCTCACGTCTGGCATCGTGGTTCAGGTCTTTCCACTGCATGATAACGAAGCCCTGAAGAAGCTTGAGGACACCTGGTATACTCGGTTTCCTTTAAAGTACCAGCCCGTAGGTATGTGTCAGTGTCTGTTCTCAGAGAGAAGAAAAAACCTGTAATGAAAAATCACAGTTCAGTATGGCATCGTCCCTACTGGGTAGGTAGGTACTTAACACTGCCAGGCAGGGCTTGCCAGCTGTGTGTGGGGAAGAACTGGGGAGGTTGGGGGACAAGATGGGTTACACGACCTATTTATTTATTTAATTAATTTCTCATACCATTTTAGATGGGCTGAATTATATGCTTTTATTAAATTTCACCCAAACAGGCAATTCTGAGTGGCTTTCATGTGTCCATGTCAGAATTTGAGTAGAACATCTTTTGTAAGAATTTAGTTTGTGAATATTTTGTATGTGAAAACTTCTATTTCTTTTGCGTTAATAATTTTAAGTGGGTCAAGCTGTGCTTGTTCTTAGGGGCAGCCTGGTGGACCTGAACGTCCTTTGAGGTAGTAAATAAGTATCTCAGTGTATGTTACTGGGTCTGTCCATTTTCTCTGAATATAGTCACAAGAACAACCATTACCTTATTGGGTGTGTGTTGAACATTACTGTGTGTAGACTTATGTCAATATGGATGTTTGAATTTTTGGTTTAGCTGTTGTGTTTTTTAAGCATAAGGATTATATTTAAACTGGTAGATTTCACCATAAACATTGCTGTCAGTTTATCTCTAAATGACATTTCTGTTTTGATTTTTAAAGTAATCCCTCTAAAATAATTTTCTTTCTAACTTCCATTTCTGAAAACATAATATTGTAACAATGAATAAAAGTTGATTTTAGGATAAACTTTCAAAATTGCATTTTGAATTTTTTCTTGTATCTTTTGAAAGGAAAATTTTGTTTTTGAGAGTTCCAGGTGATGCAGTAGTCATTTTATGTCACACTTATGACATTGTTTTTCAATTTGTTGGACACTTAGATGGCAGTAAATTTAAATATTGCCTCTAAGACTTGTAAGGGATGGTATTCAATGGCTCATTCTCAGAGAGCGAAGGGGAAAGTGAGTTGATGGCGTGAAGGCTGAACCTGGGTGCAGTTGTGCCTTTGAGGCCTATGCGAGTGCTGGGGCTGGCAGTAGTCGCTGGCACATGGGCTTCCCCTTGAGATCTAAAGAGGGAGGTCATCTGATTGGGAGCTCAGGACCATGAGCACTATTTTTTTTCTTTTCCTTGCTTGGATATCCTTTAATCTGAATCAGATTTGGGGTGACCTCATCATACTGACTGTTTTATTGTGCTCCTGGGTTTGCTATAAGAATTAAAGGTAGGGGAAAACAACTTATCCAAGCTTATTTTAATACATCTTCATAGACTAATCTGACACATTATGTTTTAAAGAACATTTTAAATATATGTAATTAACCAAGAAATGATAACCCCAACTACTGCACCTCCCCCGCTCCCTGCATCCCCCTGGTCTCAGTGCAGGGTGCTTTAACAACCCAGGCACTCAGCCCATGTAGATGTGCTGGAAAAGGGGGAAGTGTCCATGACCCCTTCTGGGTTAGTTGAGCTTGTGTTGAATTTACAGAAAATTAACAGTGATGTTGCTTGGCCCTTCTTTTGTCCAGTGCTTATATAAAGGTATAGGTAAATGTGTTCCATAGCTGTTCTAGAAGTTACTGTGTAGAATATTGTTTTGTGCGTTTGGATAATTTTTCTTCTGTGTACTGAAAAACTTGCTGTTGACACATTGATGAAAATATATCTTTGGGTAGGCAGAGCAGGACCCTATGGATGGGCAGTCTTCTTTGAAAACAACATCTATAAATAGAAATAATATTAAAGTGGGAGGACGGTGGGGAACATTAATTAAACTGCCAAATTTAAATGGCTCATTGGCTATGGCTGAATTTAAACTAAGACCTTGGAGATTTGCAACAAGCCCAATGGTGAGGTTTTTATTTTTTGACAGTGGGGGATGAAGGGCATCCATTAGATGAAAAAACAAGAGGAAAGCAGCCCAGGATGCTTGGCAGAGCAGCCCCAGCAGTTGTGGTCGGCCCTGGGGTGGGGCAGCACTGGGCTTGGAGGGTGGATTGCCCTCACACGCTGATTGGGAAATGAGGCTGTTAGTGATCCCCCTTCAGTAAAAAAAATGAATAAGCTTATTTGAAATGATAAAAAAATAGAAAGTCTTCGATTATCTGTACTTAACGTCTTTTTTCTCTTTTCCTTGTAGACCGTATTCGTGGCTACTTTGGGGAAACAATTGCTCTTTACTTTGGATTTTTGGAATATTTCACTTTTGCCTTAATCCCCATGGCAGCCATTGGGTTACCTTACTACCTGTTTGTGTGGGAAGACTATGACAAGTATGTGATCTTCGCCTCATTCAACCTGATCTGGTCCACAGTGATCCTGGAAGTGTGGAAGCGTGGCTGTGCCAGTATGACCTACAGGTGGGGGACACTTGTCATGAAGAGGAAGTTTGAGGAGCCCCGGCCTGGATTTCATGGGGTCCTGGGCATCAATTCCATCACTGGCAAGGAGGAGCCTACCTACCCTAGCTACAGGAGACAGTTACGCATTTACCTGGTCTCTCTGCCATTTGTGTGCCTCTGTCTCTATTTCTCTCTGTATGTCATGATGATTTACTTCGACATGGAGGTCTGGGCCTTGGGTCTACATGAGAACAGTGGGTCCGAATGGACCAGTGTCTTGCTGTATGTGCCCAGCATCATCTATGCCATCGTGATTGAGATCATGAACCGCCTCTATCGATATGCTGCCGAGTTTTTAACTGCATGGGGTAAGACTTGATGCTTTGTATTTATACCTTATTTGCCTATAAGAAATATTGCTTAGAACATAGGATTAATAAAATGGCTACCATGTAAAGCAGGTAAGATTGCTCTGGACCCATCAGAGAGACATGAACAGTTCATGGCTTTGGAGCTCTGATGATCTGCACAGTATGGTTATCATACTCTCATTTATTGAGTGTTAGTTACTATGTCCTTACTGCCCTGCTAAGCACTTTATCCATATTATCTCATTTTTACCTCCTCAGGACACCATGAAATAGTTATTTCACCATTTTATGGATAAAGATACTGAGAGAATTAACAAGAGTCAGACAGCGAATGGTAGAACCAGGCTAATCCAGACCTCTCTGTGTATGAGACCTGAGCTCCTAATACCATTATGTTATGTTTTATGCTGTGGATAAAATAGATTGAATTGTCTTCACAATACTTTGGCCAAATGAACTATGTCTAGGAACTGAAAACTGATAGTCTAGTTCTTTGGGGCACTGAGGGCTGCCTCCCACTAGACTCAGTCAAGGGGATATTCTGGCATGTGTCTATTGTAAAAGAGGAACTTGGTTGTAGTTTAAAGACAATTTTCACAGGCCACTTACTCTTTATTTATTCATTCAAACAAATAAATATGCTATATTATTTCCTTGGAAGATGTCTAGGCCTTAACTTCATGAACCTTAAAGATGTTTAAGTGATTTTTATTAGTTATTTAACAACAGGAGCTACCCGTTATTGAGTGCTTTCCTTGTGCTGATACTGGATGAAGGTTTTGGTATTATTTGTAATCCTGACAGTGACTCTGGGAAGAGGGTGGTGTCAGCTCTGTTTTGTAGGCAAGGAGGCTGAGGATCAGGAAGTTAGGTGACTTGTCCAAGGTCAGTCAGTCAGTGGCTGAGTAGCTAAGTTGGGGTTCAAATCCAGGTCAGCCTGACATGGCCTCTCTGGGCAAGATGATACTTCTCTTCAGAATCTTCCTTTTTGTCTTTTGACCTTGCTGTCTTAGGACCTGCACAATGCCTCCTTTTCCTAGCTGAGGATGGAAATTTCAGGTTTCCTTTAAGGTAGTCTTTGTAATTCACATATACAGAAAACTTTATTGTTCTCTTTAGAGGTTGCTATCAGTTCTATTATGACTTTATTCAGGGTCTTTTTCTGGGTGGCTATGGGATTGTTTGGCCAACACTTCGCACATTTCTTTGTTGTAGTAATGTTTTAAAAATAATTTCAACGTACCATGCTTTTGCAATACCATGAAAAATGTGTACTAATCTCGGTTTCTTCCATGTTTGATATTGTTGGCGGTAAGCAGCTGTGATTGACAGCCCAGTGCTTTCAATCCTGGAGGCTCTGTTGTTGGTCATCTCTGTCCTCAGCACATCTCTGCCCTTTACCTCCCTACAGTGCTTTCTTATCTGAGGGAAATTACCTCTCCTTTTTAATATTTTAGAGAATCACAGATTGGAATCTTCCTACCAGAACCATCTAATTCTGAAAGTTTTAGTGGTAAGTAGAGTTTCTACAAATCCATTTTGATTATGAAACTTAGGCATATATATTTAAAAAATTTTTATTAAGGTATTATTGATATACACTCTTATGAAAGTTTCACATGAAAAAACAATGTGGTCACTACATTTACCCATATTATCAAGTCCCCAACCATACTCCAGTGCAGTCACTGTCCATCAAAGAGTGTGTGAGCTCTTTATATATTTTGGATGTTAACCCTCTGCCAAATATCTCATTTACAAATATATTCTCCCATACTGTAGGATGCCTTTTTGTTCTGTTGATGGTGTCCTTTGCCATACAGAAGCTTTTTAATTTGATGTAGTCCCATGAGTTCATTTTTGCTTTTGTTTCCCTTGCTCGAGGAGATGAGTTCAGGAAGAAGTTGCTCATGCTTATATTCAGGAGATTTTTGGCTATGTTGTCTTCTAAGAGTTTTATGGTTTCATGACTTACATTCAGGTCTTTGATCCATTTTAAGTTTACTTTTCTGTATGGGGTTAAACAATAATCCGGTTTCATTCTCTTGCATGTAGCTCTACAGTTTGCCAACACCAGTTGTTGAAGAGGCTGTCATTTCTCCATTGTATGTCCATGACTCCTTTATTATAGATTAATTGACCATATATGGTTGGATTTACATCTGGGCTCTCTATTCTGTTCCATGGGTCTGTTCTTGTGACAGTACCAAATTGTCTTGATTACTGTGGCTTTGTAGTAGAGCTTGAAATTGGGGAGTGTAATCCCCCCAGCTTTATTCTTCCTTCTCAGGATTGCTTTGGCTATTCGGGGTCTTTTGTGGTTCCATATGAACTTTAGAATGATTTTCTCTAGTTCATTGAGGAATGCTGTTGGTATTTTGATAGGAATTGCATTGACTCTGTAGATTCCTTTAGGCAGGATGGCCATTTTGACAATATTAATTCTTCCTATCCATGAATATGGGATGTGTTTCCATTTATTGGTATCTTCTTTAATTTCTCTCATGAGTGTCTTGTAGTTTTCAGAGTATAGGTCTTTCACTTCCTTGGGTAGGTTTATTCCTCGGTATTTTATTCTTTTTGATGTAATTGTGAATCGAATTATTTTCCTGATTTCTCTTTCTGCTAGTTCATTATTGTTAGTATATAGGAATGCCACAGATTTCTACATATTAATTTTGTATCCCGCAACTTTGCTGAATGCGGATATTAGATCTAGTAGATTTGGAGGGGATTCTTTATGGTTTTTTATGTACAATATCATGTCATCTGCAAACAGGGACAGTTTAACTTCTTCCTTGCCAATCTGGATGCCTTCTATTTCTTTGTGTTGTCTGATTGCTGTGGCTAGGATGTGGTATGTGGAATAGACGTGGGGAGAGTGGGCATCCTTGTCTTGTTCCTGATCTTGAAGGAAAAGCTTTCAACTTCTCACTGTTAAGTATAATGTTGGCTGTGGTTTTGTCATATATGGCCTTTATGATGTTGAGGTACTTGCCCTCTATACCCATTTTGTTGATAGTTTTTATCATGAATGGAGGTTGCATTTTGTCAAATGCTTTTTCAGCATCTATGGAGATGATCATGTGGTTTTTGTCCTTCTTTTGGTGATGTGGTGGATGATGTTGTTGGATTTTCAAATGTTGTACCATCCTTGCATCCCTGGAATAAATCCTACATGATCATGATGGATGATCTTTTTGATATATTTTTGAATTCGGTTTGCTAATATTTTGTTGAGTATTTTTGCATCTATGTTCATCAGGGATATTGGTCTGTAATTTTCTTTTTTTGTAGTATCTTTGCCTGGTTTTGGTATTAGAGAGATGCTGGCCTCATAGAATGAGTTTGGAAGAAGTATTCCCTCTTCTTCTTCTCTTTGGAAAACTTTAAGGAGGATGGGTATTAGGTCTTCACTAAAAGTTTGATAAAATTCAGCAGTAAAGCCATCTGGTCCAGGCATTTTGTTCTTAGGTAGCTTTTTGATTACCAATTCAATTTCGTTGCTGGTAATTGGTCTGTTCAGATTTTCTGTTACTTTCTGGGTCAGCCTTGGAAGGTTGTATTTTTCTAGAAAGCTGTCCATTTCTTCTAGGTTATCCAGTTTGTAACCATTTTTTCATAGTATTCTCTAATAATTCTTTGTATTTCTGTGGTATCCGTAGCGATATTTCCTTTCTCATTTCTGATTCTGTTTATATGTGTAGACATTCTTTTTTTCTTGAAAAGTCTGGCTGGGGGTTTATCTATTTTGTTTATTTTCTCAAAGAACCAGCTCTTGCTTTCATTGATTCTTTCTATTGTTTTATTATTCCTGATTTTATTTATTTCTGCTCTAATCTCCATTATGTCCCTCCTTCTAGTTACTTTGGGCCTCATTTGTTCTTCTTTTTCTAGTTTCTTTAATTGTGAGTTTAGACTGTTCATATGGGATTGTTCGTCTTTCCTGATGTAGGCCTGTATTGCAATATACTCTCCTCTTAGCATGGCCTTCTCTGCACCCACAGATTTTGTGGTGTTGAATTATTGTTGTCATTTGTCTCCATATATTGCTTGATCTCTGTTTTTATTTGGTCATTGATCCATTGATTATTTAGGAGCATGTTGTGAAGCCTCCAAGTATTTGTGGGATTTTTCATTTTCTTTCTGTAATTTATTTCTAGTTTCATACCTTTGTGGTCTGAGAAACTGGTTGGTACAATTTCAATCTTTTTGAATTTACCGAGGCGCTTTTTGTGGCCTAGTATATGATCTGTTCTTGAAAATGTTCCATGTGCACTTGAGAAGAATGTATATTCTGCTTCCTTTGGGTGTGGAGTTCTGTGGATGTCAGTTAGGTCCTTCTGTTCTAATGTGTTGTTCAGTATTTCTGTTTCCTTACTTATTTTCTGTCTGGTTGATCTGTCCTTTGGAGTAAGTGGAGTGTTGCAGTCTCCTAGAATGAATGCATTGTATTCTATTTCCCCTTTTAATTCTGTTATTATTTGTTTCATATATGTAGGTGATCATGTGTTGGGTGCATAGATATTTATAATGGTTGTATCTTCTTGTTGGATTGACCCATTCATCATTATGTAATGTCCTTCTTTGTCTCTTGTGACTTTTTTTGTTTTGAGTTCCAGTTTGTCTCATACAAGTACTGCAACTACTGCTTTTTTCTCCCTATTAGTTGCATGAAATATCTTTTTCCATCCCTTCACTTTTAGTCTGTGTATATTTTTGAGTTTAAAGTGAGTCTCTTGTAGGCAGCATATAGATGTGTCTTGTTTTTTATCCATTCAGTAACTCTGTGTCTTTTGATTGGTGTATTCAGACCATTTACATTTAGGGTGATTATTGATAGATATGTACTTATTGCCATTGCAGGCTTTAGATTCGTGATTACCAAAGGTTCAAGGTTAACTTCCTTACTAAGAGTCTAACTTAACTCACTTAATATGCTATTACAAACACAATCTAAAGGTTCTTTTTTTTCTCCTCCTTTTTCTTCCTTATCCATTTTTTATATATTTGGTATCATATTCTGTACTCTTTGTCTATCCCTTGATTGACTTTTGGAATAGTTGATGTAATTTTGCAGTTGTTTAGTAATTAACTGTTCTCCTTTTGTTACTGGGGTTTTATTACCTCTGGTGACAGCTATTAAACTTTAGGAACACTTCCATATATAGCCGTCCCTCCAAAATACACTGTAGAGATGGTTTGTGGGAGGTAAATTCTCTCAGCTTTTCCTTATCTGGGAATTGTTTAATCCCTCCCTCAAATTTAAATGATAAACTTGCCAGATTAAGTATTCTTGGTTCAACGCCCTTCTGCTTCATTACATTAAATACATCATGCCACTCCCTTCTGGCCTGTAAGGTTTCTGCTGAGAAGTCTGATGATAGCCTGATGGGCTTTCCTTCATATGTGATCTTATTTCTCTCTCTGGCTGCTTTTAATAGTCTGTCCTTATCATTGATCTTTGCCATTTTAATTACTATATGTCTTGATGTTGTTTTCCTTGGGTACCTTGGGTTGGGAGATCTGTGCACCTCCATGGCCTGAGAGACTATCTCCTCCCCCAGATTGGGGACGTTTTCAGCAATTACCTCCTCAAAGACACTTTCTCTCCCTTTTTCTCTCTCTTCTTCTTCTGATACCCCTATAATGCGAATATTATTGTGTTTCATTGGTCACACAGTTCTCTCAATATTCTTTCATTCTTAGAGATCCTTTTTTCTCTCTGTGCCTCAGCTTCTTTGTATTCATCTTCTTTAATTTCTATTTCTTTTATTGTCTCCTCTCCCGTATCTAATCTGGTTTTTAAACTTTCCATTGTATTTTTCATTTCTGATACTGTGTTCCATAATGATTGGATCTCTGACTGGAATTCCTCCCTGAGTTCTTGAATATTTTTCTGTACCTCCATGAGCATGTTAATGCTTTTTATTTTGAAATCCCTTTCAGCCAGATTCATGAGGTCGATTTCATTTGAGTATTTCTCAGGGATTGTATTCATATTCATAATTTTACTTTGAACCAGATTTCTTTGGCATTTCATTTTTGTATATGGTGCCCTCTAGTGCCCAGAACCTCTACTCTCTGGGCTGTTCAGCTCCTGAAGCAATGTTGGGAGTCACAGGGGAGCGGTATTGGTGCCTGGGGGGAGGAAAGAGCTGTTTCCTGTTTCCCGGCTGCTATGCTGTCTCCACTTGCAGAAGCAGTGGGTGAGCACACAGGTATAAGCCCCTGTCCTTTACGTTTGTAGTTGCTGTTGATGGGGCTTTCCTCTGGCTGGCCTAATGCCAGGGTAGGGTTTGCCGGTTTGCGAGCCATGTGGGGCTGGCCAGGAGAAAGGCTCAGTAGCCTGTGTATCACGGCAGGGGTCCTTGGAGCTCTGTAGCCAGCCAGGGAACTGGAGCTCCTCAAGATCATGAAAGTTCCCAACCTGCTGGGCAGCATGCACCCAGACAATTTTGTGTACCTGTCCATTCTCCTGAGCAGTAAGCTCTGTGAAATCCTTGCCCCTTTAGCAACCCTCTTGCTGTCAGAAAGTCTCTCAGACTGCCCACCTTTCTTTTGTCCCAGAGCAGTCGGATATGGATCCCTGCTTTCCACCATGGGCTGGAATCTCAGTCTCTCCAGGTATTCTGCCTGTCTTAGCTTTCCAATCCCCTAATCACGAGAGTATCATGAAAACACCATGAAATGTTGGTTTGTGCTCCCAGATCAGATCTCTGGAGTTAGGTATTCAGCAGTCCCAGGCCTCCACTCCCTCCCCACTCTGTTTTTCTTCCTTCTGCTCGTGAGCTGGGGTGGGGGATGGGCTTGGGTTCTGCCTGGCCACAGCTTTGGTACGTTACCCTGTTCCATGAAGTTTATTCTTTTCTCCAGGTGTATGCAGTTTGGCACAGCCCTCTTTCCTGTTGCTCTTAAAGACTTAGTTGTATTATTTATATTTTCATATTATATGTGGTTTTTGGAGGAAGCCTCTGTCTCACCTCTCCTGCCACCATCTTTAATCCAACTTAGGCATATTTTTAATATTTAGAAACATAAATATGAAGACTTCCTTCTAATTCAAGATACCATATAGTAATATATTTTGTACAAGTAGGCAAGGATTGATTAATAAATGTTTACGATTATGTTCAGTCGTCTTACAGTGTGCAAGTGGTGTAAGACTTAAGGTATAGAAATTACTATCATAGCCAATTTCTAGTTATTTTCTAAACTAAGAATTTTACAGATATGTTTCTGTTCTCTTTGGTAACTTCTTTGTTTCACTATTCAGTAGTCGTTTCAGTTACTCACAGTCTTTTCAGTGATGGACTGTCACATTACTATCTTTTAAAAATTTTTCAGAGGAATTTTCAAAGTCTAAGAAGTTCCCAGCATGTTTTAATGGGTAGGAGGAAAGAGATGGAGAGAAGGCATAGAGTAACCTGCTGATGTTAGTGTAAAGCTCCCAATTTATGCCTCTTTCCACTATTATTACAAATAATAAAGAAATTGAAAGCATCTCATTTATCAGGAGAATACCTCAGCCATCTGTAACATAACAGAGAATCAGGAAAGGTGCATCGAGTCCTCTGAACTATCAAGTAGATTGATTTAACACAGTCCATGTACTTTATTTCCTAGAGAGGGATCCAGGGCCTCACTGAGAAAGAGTCTTGGTTCCAGCTGTAGAAATCATTCTAGGAAGTTTGTTTATCTGGTTTGTCAGACCTTAAAAGATCAGAAACCACCATTGGGAAGGTATTTCAGTTTTTGGAAGTAGGTAAATTTATAGAGGCAAGAGTGATAAGGAAATAGAAAGCCTGTCAAAAATAGATTATCATTGTGATTCAAGATGGCACTGTGAGTGGTGAGACAGAGAATTGCTCCTAAAACCACATATAGTGTGAAAGTATAGTTAGTACACTAGCCCTAAAATAGCAACAGGAAAGAAGGCTGCACCAGACTGCACACAGACATCATGAACAGAGCAGACCTCATGAATCAGGGTAATGTACGAAAACCTTGATCTGGCAGGATCTAAGCCCCTTCCCCACCTCAGCTCACTGGTGGGAGGAAGAGAAACGGAGCAGGGAGGGGGTGGAGGCCTAAGACTGCTGAACACTGATCCCTGGTAGTCTGCTTTGGAGCACAAACCTACAGTGTGTGGTGCTCTGGAGGTTGGTGGGATTGGGGAGCTGGTGCAGGTGGAGTGCCTTAGAGACTGAGATTCTGGATGTTTATGGAGGACGGGGATCCACATCCGGCCGCTCTGGGAAAAAGGAGAGGCGGGTGATCTGAAAGGCTTCAAGCAACAAGATGGATGCTGAAGGGGCGGGGTTTGCACGGAGCTTGCTGCCCTGGAGAAGGGAGAGGTGGACAAGGTTGTCTGGGTGCACTCTGCCCAGCAGGTTGGGAACTTGGAGGAGCTTCAGGTGCTCCATCCCCCTGGCTGCCTACTCAGTTCTGAGGCCCCCACTGTGACACACAGCCTGCTGGGCCTCCCTCCTGGCCTGCAAGCACATGCGCACAAACTGGCAGTCACTGTGCTGGCGTCGGGCCAGCCAGAGGGAGGCCCCCACCTACAACAGCTAGAGGTGTCAAGCACAGAGGCTTAACACATGTGTGCATGGCCCACGGGCTCTGATATTGGAGACAGGCACTACAGCCGGGAATCAGGGAACAGTTCTTTCTTTACCTGGGACACCAGTGCTGCTCCCCAACGACCCCCAACCTCACTCTAGGGGATGAGCAGCTCCAGAGACTAGAGCTTCTGGGCACTAGAGGGCACCACATAGAATTATAAAACGTCAAAGGAACCTGGTTCAAACCAAAATCTCACAAACCCCAGAAAAAGGACCAAACGAAACTGAACTCACTAATCTTCCTGAAAGAAAGTTTAAAATAAAAATCATAAACATGCTCATGGAGGTACAGAAAAATATTGAAAAACTCAGGGATGAATTTAAGATGGAGATTCAATCATTAAGAAATTCCATATCTGAAATGAAACATACAATGGAGGGATTTAAAACCAGATTAGATGTAGTAGAAGAGACAGTAAATGGAATTGAAATTAGAGAAGAGGAACACAAAGAAGCTGAGGCACAGAGAGAAAAAAGGATCTCAAACAATTCAAGAATATTGAGAAAAGCGTGTGACCAATCCAAACAGAACAATATCCGCATTATAGGGGTACTAGAAGAAGAAGAGAGAGGGAAAGAGATAGAAAGTGTTATTGAGGGGGTAATTGCTGAAAATTTCCCCAATTTAGGGGAGGAGATAGTCTCTCAAGCCATGGAGGTGCACAGATCTCCCAACACAAGGGACCCGAGGAAGACAACATCAAGATATATAATAATAAAAATGGCAAAGATCAAGGATAAAGACAGTCTTTTAAGAGCAGCTAGAGAGAGAAAAAGATCACATGCAAAGGAAAACCCATCAGGCTATCATCAGATTTCTCAACAGAAACCTTACAGGCCAAAGGGAATGGCATGATATATTTAATGCAATGAAGCAGAAGGGCCTTGAACCAAGAATACTCTACCTGGCAAGGTTATTATTTAAATTTGAAGGAGGGATTAAGCAATTTTCACATAAGAATTTACCTCCCACAAATTGTTCGTACAGTGCATTTGGAGGGACGCCTATAGATGGAAGTATTCCTAAGGCTAAATAGATATCACCAGGGGAAATAAAACCACAGCAAAGTAGAACAATTAATTACTGAGCAGATACAAAATCAAATCAACTACCCCCAATGTCAATCAAGGGATAGACAAAAAGTACAGAATATGATACCTAACATATAAAAAATGGAGGAGGAGAAAAAGAACCTTTAGGTAATACCATATGAGGTGAGTTAAATTAGACTGTTAGATAACAAGGGAATTACCCTTGAACTTTTGGTAATCATGAATCTAAAGCCTGCAATGGCAGTAAGTACATACCTATCCATAATCACCCTAAATGTAAATGGTGTGAATGCACCAATCAAAAGACATAGAGTCACTGAACGGATAAAAAAACTAGACCCAACTATATACTGCCTATAAGAGACTCACTTCAAACCCAAAGACATACACAGACTGAAAGTAAAGGGATGGAAAAAAATATTTCATGCAACTAATAGGGAGAAAAAAGCAGAAGTTGCAGCACTTGTATCCGACAAATTAGACTTCAAACAAAGAAAATAACAAGACAAAGAAGGACATTACATAATGATAAAGAGGTCAGTCCAACAAACGGATATAACTATTACAAATATCTGTGCACCCAACACAGGATCACCTACATATGTGAAACAAATACTAACAGAATTAAAGGGGGAAATAGAATGCAATGCATTCTTTTAGGAGACTTCAACACACCACTCACTCCAAAGGACAGATCAACCAGACAGAAAATAAGTAAAGAGACAGGGGCACTGAACAAAGTATTAAAACAGATGGACCTAAGGGACATCTACAGAACACTCCATCCAAAAGCAACAGGATATGCATTCTTCTCAAGTGCACATGAAACATTTTCAAGAATAGATCATATCCTAGGCCACCAAAGAGCCTCGGTAAATTAAAAAAGATTGAAATTGTACCAACCAGCTTCTCAGATCACAGTGGTATAAAACTAGAAATAAATTACCCAAAGAAAACGAAAAAGCCCACAAACACATGGAGGCTTAATAACATGCTCCTAAATAATCAATGGATCAATGACCAAATAAAAACAGAGATCAAGCAATATATGGAGACAAATGACAACAATAATTCAACACCACAAAATCTGTGACACGCACTGAAGGCCATGCTAAGAGGGAAGTATATTACAATACAGGCCTACCTCAGGAAAGAAGAACCATCCCATATGAACAGTCTAAACTCAAAATTAATGAAACTAGAAAAGAAAAAACAAATGAGGCCCAAAGTCAGTAGAAGGAGGGACATAATAAAGATTAGAGCATAAATAAGTAAAATTGAGAAGAATAAAACAATAGAAAGAATCGATGAAATCAAGAGCTGGTTCTTTGAGAAAATAAACAAAGTAGATAAACCCCTAGCCAGACTCATCAAGAGAAAAAGAGAGTCTACACACCTAAACAGAATCATAAGTGAGAAAGGAAAAATCACTACAGACACCACAGAAATACAAAGAATCATGAGTGAATACTATGAAAAAATGGTAACAGACTAAATAACCTAGAAGTGGACAACTTTCTAGAAAAATATAACCATCCAAGGCTGACCCAGGAAGAAACAGAAAATCTGAATAGATCAATTGCCATCAAGGAAATTGAATTGGTAATCAAAAAACTACCTAAGAACAAAATCGTGGACTAGGTGGTTCACTGCTGAATTTTATCAAACATTTAGTGAAGATCTAATACTGATCCTCCTTAAAGTTTTCCAAAAAACAGAAAAAGGATGTAAAACTCCTAAAGCCATTCTGTGAGGCCAACATCACTTTAATGCCAAAACCATTCAAAGACACCACAAAAAAAGAAAATTACAGACCAATCCCTGATGAATGTATATGCAAAAATACTAAACAAAATATTAGCAAACTAAATTAAAAAATACATCAAAAAGATCATGCATCATAATCAAGTGGGATTCATCACAGGGATGAAAGGATGGTACAACATTTGAAAATCCATCATCATTCACCACATCAACAAAAAGAAGGACAGAAACCACATGGTCATCTCCATAGATGCTGAAAAAGCATTCGAGAAAAATCACCATCCATTCATGAGAAAAGCTCTCAGCAAAATGGGTATAGAGGGCAAGGACTTCAACGTAATAAAGCCCATATATGACAAACCCACAGCCGACATACTTAACAGTGAGAAGCTTAAAGCTTCTCCTTTAAGATCAGGAACAAGACAAGGATACCCACTCTCCCCACTTTTATTCAACATAATTCTCTGGAGGTTCTAGCCACGGCAATCAGACAACACAAAGAAATAAAAGGCATTCAGATTGGGAACGAAGAAGTCAAACTGTCCCTGTCTGCAGATGACATGATATTGTACATAAAAAACCCTAAAGAATCCACTCCAGAACTGCTAGATCTAATATCTGAATTTAGCAAAGTTGTGGGATACAAAATTAATACACAGAAATCTGTTGCATTCCTGTACACTAATGCTGAACTAGCAGAAAGAGAAATGAGGAAAACAATTCTATTCACAGTTGCATCAAAAAAGAATAAAGTACCTAGGAATAAATGTAACCAAGTAAGTGAAAGACCTATACTCCAAAAACTACAGTTCACTCATGAGAGAAATTTAAAAAATACCAATAAATGGAAACACATCCCATGCTCATGGATAGTAAGAATTAATATTGTCAAAATGGCCATCCTGCTTAAAGCAATCTACAGATTCAATGCAATCCCTATCAAAATACCAACAGCATTTTTCAACAAACTAGAACAAATAGTTCTAAAAATCATATGGAACCGCAAAATACCCTGAATAGTCAATGCAATCCGTAGAAGAAAGAATAAAGTGGGGGGAATTACGCTCCCTCACCTCAAGCTCTACTACAAAGCCACAGTAATGAAGACAATTTGATACTGGCACAAGAACGACCCATAGACCAATGGAACAGAGTAGAGAGCCCAAATATAAACCCAGTCATATATGGTTAATTAATATATGATAAAGGAGCCATAGATATACAATGGGGAAATGACAGCCTCTTCAACAGCTGGTGTTGGCAAAACTGGACAGCTACATGTAAGAGAATGAAACTGGATTATTGTCTAACCCCATACACAAAAGTAAACTCAAAGTGGATCAAAGACCTGAATATAAGTCTTTATGAATGAAATATAAGTCTTTATGAATGAAACCCTGAAACTCATAGTAAAAGTCATTGGCAAAAATCTGTTGGACATAAACATGAGCAACTCTTCATGAACATATTTCCCTGGGCAAGGGAAACAAAAGCAAAAATGAATAAGTGGGACTGTATCAAACTAAAAAGCTTCTGTAAAGCAAAGGACACCATCAGGAGAACAAAAAGACATCCTACAGTATGGGAGAATATATTCATAAATGATATATCTGAAAAGGGGTCGACATCCAAATTATATAAAGAACTCACACACCTCAACAAACAAAAAGCAAAAAACCAATTAAAAAATGGGCAGAGGAGCTGAACAGACACTTCTCCAAAGAAGTAATTCAGATGGCCAACAGGCACATGAAAAGATGCTCCACATCTCTAATCATCCGAGAAATGCAAATTAAAACTACACTGAGATATCACCTCACACCAGTAAGGATTGCCACCATCCAAAACACAAACAACAACAAATGTTGGTGAGATTGTGAAGAAAGGGGACCCCTCCTACACTGCTGGTGGGAATGTAAATAAGTTCAACCATTGTGGAAAGCAGTATGGAGGTTCCTCAAAAAACTCAAAATAGAAATACCATTTGACCCAGGAATTCCACTCCTAGGAATTACCCTAAGAATGCAGCAGCCCAGTTTAAAAAAGACATATGTACCCCTATGTTTATCGCAGCACTATTTACAATAGGCAAGAAATGAAAAAACCTAAGTGTCCATCAGTAGATGAATGGATAAAGAAGAGGTGGTACATATACATATGGAATATTATTCAGCCATAAGAAGAAAACAAATCCTACCATTTGCAGCAACATGGATGGAGCTAGAGGGTGTTATGCTCAGTGAAATAAGCCAGGCAGAGAGAGACAAGTACCACATGATGTCAGTCATCTGTGGAGTATAAGAACAAAGCAAAAACTGAAGCAACAAAACAGCAGCAGACTCACAGAACCCAAGAATGGACTAAAAGTTGCCAAAGGGAAAGGGACTGGGGGGTGGGGTGGGAAGGGAGGGAGAAGGGGAATAAGAGGCATCACGATTAACACACATAATGTTGAGGGGATATGGGGAAGGCAGTATAGCACAGAGAAGACAAGTAGTGACTCTATAGCATCTTACTATGCTGATGGACAGTGACTGTAATGGTGTGTGTGGTTGGGTCTTGATAATAGGGGAAGTCTAGTAACCATAATGTTCATGTAATTGTACAGTATTGATAACAAAAAAAAAAGTTATCATTCAACCATTGAGCGATTTGGACATTTCAAAAGGGGAAGGTGGCCAAACATATTTAAAAAGACTCTCAAGGCCTCAAACTAGCACTGTGTAATAATTTCTATTCATCTTGACCATGCTGGTATCTCTCCATGGGACAGGAGAATGTCAGGCCAGCCAGCAAGGAGAGCACTTCCCCTGGCAGCTTATTATGGGGAGTCCTGATGGGCTCCCCGTGCCAGTTTTGCTGGGCTTGCCTGCTGTTGCCAGGACTCTATTCAGATGAGCGGGTGTGAGGTGGGAAGGGAATGAACTCCCTAGGTAACCTAGGCTACCTGGATTACTAGGTTGGGGCTGGAACATTCTGGGCCTTGGTTGTCATCTGCTGTGAGAACGCAGAAGAGAGTACCTGGTGCTGCGTGTTCCCTCAGTCCCAGCGTCCCAGGCGGCCCATCTTTCTGTAGCACCTTGCAGAGTTTTCCTTTGGTTGCTGCGTGCTTTATTCTCGGAGTTCACAGATGTGCTTTGTGAGGAGAGGCAGAAACAAGTCTGTGCCACCTTGTCTGACCTGGAAACCCCTCATTACATTTTTAATGCTCTTTTTACAGTTGTAATAAAGGACTGGAAAGCAGTATTAAATATTCTCCTTTTTTTGGCAGTTCAACTTTCTGAATTGCTTTGCCTCACTCTTCTACATTGCGTTTGTCCTGAGGGACATGAAGCTTTTGCGTCAGGTGAGTATGAATAACAGAAAGGTATCAGTTTTGTAGGTTTCCAGGTACTTTCCTATATTCATTAATCGTCTTCACATTATTTTTACAAATAAAGTCTTTTACATTTTGTATATTTCTAAGCCAATTCCAAATAAAAAAGTTAGCAGTTGCAGTGTGTTTATCATACTCAACTGAAAACCAGTTAACCTAAACGCTAACCTACTTGCAAAATTAATCATACAGGACAGTAAAATCAAATAAACAGTTCATTTGACATCTTGTAAAAGCAATTCTAACAGCAAAAAATGTATTCTTTTTTGTGTGTGTCTCAGGATGGAGAGTGATTGGATAGCCTTAAATAGGTCTTACATATTTCATATTTAAATTAATAAGTTGTTGAACTTTAGAGAGACCAGCAGATCCTATACTCTGTTGTATCTTTTCTGAAATGTTTAAGAAAGCCTGACATCTATTTTAGTGTATTACATTTCTGGATCATATCATACTGGTGAATAATGAATTGAGTACAAATTATTGCTTTCCAAATTCTTTTTTATATTTGAGCTATCTATCAAAAGAGCTATTCCTTCCCAGCTTTAATATTTCATAATTGTTAGTGAAAATACTCAAAAGCCTAGGCTTCTTAGTATTTATATGAGAGCTTGGGATCATTTTTCAGGAAATTAAAAAAAATCCATAATCAGAGTAAGTTAAAGATATTATAGTTATTCTTCTAACAGCTTACATAAAAGTAAAATTCAATGTTATGCTCTTATGAACCAACTAAATATATGGCTACTTTTTTTTTTTAACTATTTTTGAAAATTGAAAGTTCAGAATAACACATTTGAAATTGATTAGTTGGATGTAAATGCCTTCTCCTATCCCACTATTAGTGTATTAGTAGGGTTTGACTTCTCTTTTCTTATACTTTAGGGAGTCTCCTTTTTTCACAGGGGTCAAGGGGATGGGGAGGAATCTTTAAAAAATAGAATTTTAATGCCAGCAATGGTAGTGTGTGATGGAAACATTCATATCCATCTGGGGAAAGTGAAAATTGACATAAAACCTCTGGAAACACCACTGGGACAACTTTGCTAGGAACCTTAATCTGTCCCTAGTAAATCATCAGAGATAGGGCAGAGATTCATGGACATAGATATCCAAGGAGCAGCATTTATAACAGTGATGTTTGGGAATAACACTGACATTCAGGTAAAATGAATTTCTGATGATAAGGGAAAGTGCTCATGATATTTAAGTGAGAGAAGAAATATACAAAGCTGTATTACATATAGGGTGATTCTAGTTTTATTTTTCAAATGACTGGAAAGAAATATCCTAAGATGTTAGTAGTGGTTCTGTCATTGTAGAATTACGAGTGACTTTTTTTCTGTTTTTTAAGTTTTCTACAGTGAGGAAGGATGTATTAGTTTTATATATGTATATTTTTTAAGTTTTGGCCAAACTGGTTTTTTTTTTTTTCAAAGTTGGCAAATATCATTCAGCTGAATATGTTATAGCCAGGATGAGATGACAAAAAGCACTATTTCAAATTATTTCATTCTCCTGCTGACTCATAGCTGGCTTATTTATTGTTATAATCTTACTTGTATCATAACTTTTTTGTATTTTAATCTAAGGCTTTCCTGTGAAAAAACAATACATTAGAAATGTTATTCTGCATGTAGCTTTTTCTGATTCTAGTTTTTATAACAGTAGTATACTATTTGTTGAAGTTCCCATTTCACTTACTGTATGATTGTACACATGCTATGGTTTTATCGAGCTACATTGCTAAATATCGTTTATGTGCTTCTCTTTAGAGCTTGGCCACTCTCCTGATTACCTCCCAGATCCTTAACCAAATTATGGAATCTCTTCTTCCTTATTGGCTCCAAAGGAAACACCACATGCGGGTGAAGAAGAAGGTGCAGGCCTTAAAAGCAGACATCGATGCTACTTTATATGAGCAAGTTGTCCTAGAAAAAGAAATGGGAACCTATTTGGTAAGTTTAAATACTGCTGAATTAAACATGGGCTGAAAGTGAGTAATGTCGCACACTGCGCTCAGCAGCTCTGTATACACCCACCATCTCAGGTGTGACTGTTACATGAGCACTTTCACTTATATAGCCAGTTTTTCACCACAAACTACTGTAAAGTTAAAAAGATGGCAGGCAGTGTGGGTTGAAATGTTGCTGTCTTGAATCTGGAGTTATGCCTAACATGGCAAAGGGTGACTTGAGTGAACTGAATGTGACTGCTCTGCTCAGGGTGATGGGAATAGTTGCTCCAAAGATGACAGAGCCAAGGGAGAGCGGCCATGGCTGTGGCGAGGCTGCAGCGCTGCTCACTCCTGATGCTTTAAACTCAAAGAAAAGATTGAAGTCCATCGCTAAAGATGGAATGCCAGTTTGAAGATTAACTCTTAGTTTAAATTACCTAGTACTATTGTAAAATAGTTTCTTTAAGGCAGAGTATTTCTGAATTATCTTTAGGAACTACAAGCAGATCATTGGTGGTTTAGATACTTGTACTATTTGAAAAATCTAGCTCATAAACCTTCACCATGTGTTCGGCAAACTTTCATTGAGCTCTGATGACGTTCACTATTTTTCCGTGTGTGCGGAGGGATGTTAGGGCCATGTTTGATTCAGGTCACTGTTTGTATAGCCTGCATCTTCTTCTCGTATGGTATTCTTAGTGAAGGAGATCCTTTAATGAGCGTCCATGTTCAACAGTCTGTCTTGTTTTTTGTTTTAAATGAATTTGTCTCCTGACTATTGAGTTTCTTGGCTAATTTTCCTAATTAGCTTTTCTCATATGCTTAAGAATTTTAGTTTGTGTTCATCTTGAGTAGAAGTTTGTTCTCTCTTTGCTTGCTTCTCCATGCCTTACTTTCTCAATTGTCCTCCAGGCCTCCAAGTCCTTAGTCTAGAACCAAGTGTTTGTAACCAGAGCTCCTATCTTGTGGTGACAGTGGGGATTTTGCAGAGCCAGTAGGCAGCATGCTGTTAACACAAGCTGTAGTTCCAGGGTAGTAGTTGTGGCTTTTTTCAGCCTCCTTTCAAGGGCTAGGGACCACTGTCATAGCCTGAGTTTTAACAGCCTGGTTCCAGATACAGCCCGGAGGAGTAGGGTGCCCTGCCCCACAGGATTCAGATCCTAGCCACCTCTGTTGGCTTACGGACTTGGAACCTGGCCAGGCTTCTGCTTACCATCTTGCATTTTGTTACATTTCTCATCTATGCAGCTGTTTTTCTTGTTTTTGAGTAGTGATATGTCTTTTGATTAAAATACACATATATGCACTAGCATTTTCTGCCATTGCTGTATTTGGGGGGGCAAGATGATTCAGAGTATAAATTTACAGCACATCTTATCTTCAGTACTGTCTATGTTTATATGTGAAGTGTCAGAGAAAACCACTCATGTGCACACACATACAGTAGCAGGAAGACTTAGGGCACAGTGTGGAGCTGTCTTGCCTGAATTGTTTGAGGGCTGGCTTACATGGGGTAAACAGTCTGATTCACAAACGTGAATCCTTTCCTTGAGTTTCTGGGGAGTGGTATTTCTGCCGTATTTATTTTTCTTTCTTCCCTCTCTAATAGAAACTAAGCTAGCAGTCTTTCCCCAGCAATAGTTCCATTCCCCTCTCTTTTCTAGTGGCCTTATTTCACCAGACCCCCCTGGAGCCCCCGCACCTCCTGCTTCCCGCTCCACCTGCCCCAGCTGTCAACAACTCTCCTCTTTCAAACCAAACAAACTCCTTACTTGCTTTGCTCTTTTTGTGTCCTCTCTGTGCTTCACAGTTTCTTGAGATACTTTCCCATGTTGTCTCTGCTCCCTCCTTCTCTGCCTGTGATCAGTTCTGTTCTCCTTGCACTTCTTCGGTGACTTGTTTGGGCAGATGATGTCATCCTGCCCTAAAAGTGCCCCAGACCAAATTCATAATCTTCTCCAGACCATTGTCTCTGCCTCCTCCCCTGGCTCAGTGAGTAGAATACAATATTTCACACAGTGTGGCCCTCAGCCAAGCAATTTTAATTCACCTAAGAACTAATAAGGTGACACTGCCAAAATCTTAGCTCTTACCTTTTTGGCATTTCATGGTATCTGGTAATAACTTTAGGAAGGAACCATTGCTTGTGCCATGATGATAATAGGCAACTGACCCTGTGTTACTAATAATCACTCATGACTAAATTGGAACCAGGATTCAAGACTTTGCTTTTCCAGTCCAGAGTCTTTCTGTTTTTAGCACAGGCTCTCCTGTGCTCTAGAAGAAGTGCATACTGGGCTTTCTGGCAGGCCCTGGATCTGCAGGTGCACCCGGGAATTAGCAGTGCTGCTCCCTCAGCTCGCTGGCAGGGCCCTGCATGATCTGACCTGCTGCTCCTGCCTCATCCCCTGCAAGTTCCCCCTTGACTCCCTCCTTTATCACTTCACCATGGAGTGACAGCTGATACTTGGTGCTTGCAACTGTAAATTTGGAGAGGGGGATACCTTTTGGGTCACTTTTGCTCTAGATCATTGTTTCCTGTGCACTGATCCTTCCCTCTGGGTGTGCTTTTCTCCTCACTGGAGTAAGTGAATGTAGAACTGCATTTTCTGTAATACCATCCTAACTGCTATATGTGAACCTGAGATACTGTTGCCATGCTTTGGAAAGAAACAATTTGCCAAGCTTTGGGAAAAAAATGTAGAAAACATTATAAAAGTAATACTTGCTTACTCACTTGGAAAATGCAGGGTAGAGTGAATAAGGAAAAAGAAGTCCTCCATAATGTCCCCAGCAGGGGTTATCCACTGGGGTCTCCTGACTGTGCTGTGCCAGCTGCAGGGGAAGGCTGAGGTCCTGTCACTAGGCATGACTACTATAAAGAAATAGTCTTGATTTTGAACAGTTTAGGGCTTTGGAGACCAAAATGCTTGAAAACTGCAGGTCTAGTATAAGCCCCCAGCCTTTTTCTTTTTCAAGGCGTTGGCTTTTGTGAAGCCATTGTGTCCCACTGTTTGCTCTTAAGACTGGAGTTGGCAGTCGTGGAGGCACCAGGAGGCACGATGTCAGGTCGCCCCTGTGCGAGGCTGCCTTTTTGATCACTTGAGTGACCTGTTGACAAGCAGATTGCAAAGGTTCTTTTCACTTTGTCATGAGTAAGTTATCTGTGGGTAGATGCTTCGATACTATCCTATTCCTATAAACAGTAGCTCTTTTAAAATGTTTTATAATTGTTTGTTGATGCTATGGGGGAATGTTGTTGAATTTTGTATTTTTTATCTAACACTTTGCTGAAATCTCCTATTATTTCCATTTTTAAAAATTTTATTGGACTTTCTATATAGACAGTTATTTCAGCTATAAATAAACTATGGCCATTTTCTTTCTTCCTTCAGTCTTTTACTTTAAAAAATATCCACTGTCTCACTAATATGTTCAGCACAATTTGGACAGAAGTAGTTAACAGAAATCTTTATCTTGTTCCTGACTTTTTTTTTTGTCTTTACTTAGTTTATTCATTCCTGGTTTCACTCCACAGTGTTCCTGACTTTTTTGTCATTTACCATTGAGAATTATGTTTGTTCCATATGTTGGTAGATAACTTTTATGAGTTTAAAAATGTCTGTTTCCTTATTTGCTAAGAGTTTTTATTGTGAATGATAAATTTTATACAATGCTTTTTTCCTGCTTATGTTAAAATGATCATATTATCTCCTTTCACTATTTAATATTTTCATTTATAGTATACATTTCCTAGAAGACCATGTTTGCATTTACATGATTAATTCTACTTGTTCAGTGTTTTTTAATATACATTGTTACATTGAATATGCTAATAGTTAGGGCTTTGTGCCATTTCCTAATAATTTTCCTTTCTCTGTCACTGAGGGCAAGGTCCCCATGTTACTT
This sequence comes from Phataginus tricuspis, assembly GCA_029783875.1. NCBI lineage: Eukaryota > Metazoa > Chordata > Mammalia > Pholidota > Manidae > Phataginus > Phataginus tricuspis. Next base: position 26,816,888 of record JAQQAC010011087.1, on the reverse strand, counting down.
ATCATGGAAACTGTTTCTAACAGAGCCTAGCATTTAGCAGGCACTTGATATAATATTTAGTAAAGAAGAGTTTTAGGAAAAGAACAGCCCAGGACAGGCAACAATGAGATATGATGCTGTTTTCCCAGGGATGGTGTGAAGAGCTAGTGGGATAGATCACCTGGAATATGAAGCTTTGATTTCATTTAATAAAGCATATATGTAAAACTAATAATGATTTCACAGAAATACTGTAATATTCCTAGTAACTGCTTTGTTCTTCAAGTTTGTATATACCTATAATTGTCTTAGTCACTTGGTCTTTGCTAATTTGCAGCTAATAGGGTAGACTATGTCTTTGTAGTATTTGATCGTTACTTTGTTAAATTGCATTTTTTTCCTTCTTGCTGTTGAATTATGTCCCTGGTTTGCTAAATTTACTGACTCAAAAGTGCTCAGAAGTGTAAAAGTACTGATAAGGTGTTAACATGTAAATATCATCACTCAGAATGCCCTCGTGAGGTGGACATAGAGTATGTAGAGGACATGGCTGCGTGGGGAAGGAGCTCCTCGGGTGATAAACACTAAAAAAGCCAGGAGGCTGCCAGTGGCACATCTGACAGAAATTGTCTACACATCTCTACAAAGGCTCAACCTTTTAGTTTACGAGTTGAAATAGCATAATTTTGAAAGCTGAGCATATCAGGATTTCATAAGACCGAATTGTGGTAAAACGGCTTGATTGCTAAGATTTTTACTCTTTCCCAATGTTGATTTCCTCATTCTTCAGAGAAATTGATGCTGTATCACTGGGCATATTTGAAAGCCACATCTGTATGCTGCAACACAGCATAAGGAAATACTTTTTAGAGCCAAATGCAACCAAAGAGTGGTTTAGAGACTGCTCACTGCTGAAATCCCAGCTGAGTGTCAACCTGCCAGTTCCTGAGGTGCGCGTGTTCAGCATAACTCTTTGGCAAGCCATGAAACAGGCAGTGAGACATACTCAAAATCCCTGGGTTCATACTTGATCCAAATGTCTAGAGCATCTGAAAGAAGCACTTCCTGCTGTTCTCAATACTCTATGCTTATGTTTGTGTATTTTCTATTTTAGTAAAGTATAAGATAAGAAAGAAACTGATTAAAAGTAGAATCTGACTTAAGCTAAAACTCTCAACCACTGAGCCTAATATGCATATATTGTTGAAAGACTAACTCTGAGCTGCAGTAATAATAGTTTTTATTTTTAGAATATTAATACTTAATATTTCTTTAAAATATTGTATTTTTATTAAGCTGAATTTCTTGCATGTGCCTGGATGAACATGAGAGGCCTGAGGATGCCAGAAGTTGGTGATCATGGCCTTAGGTGTCATGAGGGCTGGGTCTGTCTTTCAGTCACCGTACCACATAGAGCACTGTTCAGCTTCTTTCAGCTCAGAATAAATGTGCTGTTGTGAACAGCAGGTTTCTTGTGAGGCATTTGAGTAGCATGTCACTGAGTCCTGTCAGGATGAAGTACTGTCACTCAAGTGACAGGTCAGAGTCACCAAGACCCAGACACCCTACTTCAGTGAAGCCTCCTTTTCCAATTATTAAAGACTAATAACTCACCTTATACTGTTTATATTTCTTACCCCCAAACAGAGGGTATATAGTGACCATTTCCCCTTTCTTCTTATGGACTAAACCTTTTAAGATTAGAAGTAGAATGTTAAAAAGGTTTATAAACATAATTTGAGAGGGATTTCATCATGTTTCTTCAATGTTTTCCTCATTTTCTGCTGTGGACTCCTTTCTTTGGCTTCTTTGATGTATGTGCTGCTTCTGTTGGGGTGACTCTGGGCAGGTTCCTTGTTATTATCATCTTTTTTTCCTCATACTTAAAAAAAAAATGAGATACAATACACACACCATAAAATTCACCATTTTAAGGTATATAATTTAATGGTTTTTAGTAACTTCACAAGGTTTCGCACCATCATCACTATTTAATTCCAGAACATTTTCATCATCCCAAAAAGAAACCCTATACCCATTAGCAGTCACTTCATACCAGTAATCTACATTCTGTCTCTATAGATTTGCCTTTTTTCGTACAAATGGGATCATACAATATATGGCCTTGCGTGCCTGGCTTCTTTCACTTCGTATAATGCTTTCCAAATTCACCCATGTTATAGCATGTATCAGTACGTCATTCCTTTTTATAGGTGAATGATATTCCACTGCATGGATATACTACATGTTATTTATCTATGCATCAGTTTATAGACATTGGATTATTTCCACTTTTTGGCTATTATGAATAATGTTGCTATGAACATTTGTGTACAAGTTTTTGTCTGGTCATATGTTTTGTATGAACATATATTACCATATGCTGGGTCATATGTTAACTCTATGTTTAACTTTTCAAGGAACTGCCAGACTGTTTTCAAAAGCAGTGGTACCATTTTACATTCCTACCAGCCATATCTGAGGGTCCTGTTTTTCCCCCATTCTCACCAACACTTATTTTTTGCTCTTTTTTTTTTTTTTAATGATAGCCATTCTAATACATGTGTAATGGTATTTTACCATGTGTTTGTTTGTATTGTCTTAATGTTTAAAGTTACTGATCATCTTTTCATGTGCTTTTTGGCCATTTTTACCTCTTCTTTGAAGAAATATATTTTCATATATTTTATCCATTTTTAAAAGCTGGGTTATCTTTGTATTACTGAATTAGACTCCTTCATTTCTTCCGAGTATAAATTTCTTGTCAGATACATGATTTGCAAGTATTCCTCTTGCATGGATGATCTTTTTACTTTCTTGAAAGTGTCTTTTGATGCATAAAAGTTCTTAATTTTGATGAAGTCCAATTTCTCTCTTTTTTGTTGTTTGTGCTTTTGGTGTCATATCTAAGAAATCATTGCCTAATCCAAGGTCAGGAAGATTTACTCCTAAATTTTCTTCTAAGAATTATAGTCTTAGCTCTCGTATTTAGGTCTCTGATCCATTTTGAGTTGATTTTTGTAGATAGTGTAAGGAAGGTGTCCAAATTCATTTTGTTGCATGTGGATATCCAGGTGCCTCAGCCCCATTTGTTAAGAAGTCCATACTTTCTCTACTGAATGATTCTGGCACTCTTGTTAAAAATCATTGGACTGTAGATACATGGGTTTATTTCTAGACTGTCAGTGCTATTCCACTGAGCCATATGTCTGTCCTTATGCCAGTACTACACTCTCTCAATTATTGTAGCTTTGTAGTAGGTTTTCAAATCAGGAAGTGTGATTTCTCCAACTTTGTTCTTTTTCAGGATTGTTTTGGCTATTCTGGGTCTCCCATGGTTCCACAGGAATTTTAAGATTAGCTTGTCCACTTTAAAAAATGCAATTGGACTTTTGATTGGGAATGCTTTGAATCTGTCCATCAGTTTGGGGAGTATTGCCATCTTAACAATGTTAAGTCTTCTAATCCATTGACATGGAATGTCTTTTCATTTATTTAGGTCTTCTTTAATTTCTCTCAGCAATGATTTATAGTTTTCAGTGTATAAGTTTTACACTCCATTAAATTTTTCCCAAGTATTTTATTCTTTTTGATGCTTTAAATGAAGTTGTTTTCTTAATTTCATCTTCGGATTGTTCATTGCTAGTTTATAGAAATACCTTTGATTTTTGAATATTGGTTTTGTGTATTCCAACCTTACTGAAGTCATTTACTACTTCTAATAATAATATTTTGGGGGTTCTTTAGGATTTTTTTGTTTATAAGATCATGTCTTCTGCAAATAGAAATTGTTTTACTTCTTTTTTCTTTATTTCTTTATATGCAGAATTGTACTGGCTAGAACCTTAAGAACAATGTCCATTTAAAAGAGTTAAGAGTAGGCATCCTTGCCTTGTTCCTGATCTTATGGGGGAAGCTTTCAGTTTTTTATCATTAAGTATGATGTTAGCTGTGGCGTTCCACAGATGCTGTTTATAAGGTTGAGGAAATTCCCTTGGATTATGTTGAGTGTTTTTATCATGAAAGGGTGTTGGATTTTTTTTTCTGTGTGAATTGAGATGATTATGTATTCTATAGTATAATTAAAACTTTATTCTGTCAATGTGGTGTGTTACATTGATATTCAAATGTTGAACAAACCTTAAAATCCCAGGATAAATCTCATGTGGTTACTGTGTATGATCCTTTTATATGCTCTTGGATCCTACTTGCTAGTATTTTGTTGAGAATTTTTGCTTCTCTATTCAGGGGTGTTGGTCTATAGCTTTCTTTTCTTGTGATGTCTTTGTCTGATTTTAGTATTATGTCTGCACTGACCTTGTAAAAATAAGCTTGGAAGTGTTTCCTACTCTTCTTTTTGGAAGATTTTGTGAAGAATTACTATTAATTCTTCTATAAGTATTTGATAGAATTCACCAGTGAAGCATCTGGGCCTGGATTTTTCTTTGTGGAAAGTTTTTGATTGCTAACTCAGTCTTTTTACATGTTATAGATCTGCTCAGATGTTCCATTCCTTCTTGTGTCACTTTTGATAGTTTGTGTCATTCTAAGAATTTACCCATCATATCTAGGTGACTTAATGTTATTTTTGGCATACAGTTGTTTGTATTCTTTCCTTATTATTCTTCTTTCTCCTTTGTCAGGTCAGTAGTAATGTCTCTTCTTTCATTCCTGATTTAGTAATTTCAGGCTTATCTCCTTTTTTCTTGCACAGTCTATGTAAGTGTCTATTTTCAGAAAACCAATTTTTGGTTTCATTGATCTTCTGTTTTCTTCTATTCTCTATTTTATTTATTCCACTTGAATCTTATTATTTATTTCCTTCTGCTTGCTTTAGTTTAGTTTACTTTTCTTTTTCTAGCTTCTTAAACTGAAGGTTTCAGTTGTTTTGCAATCTTTTGTCTTTTTTTGCAGCCATAAATTTCCCCCTGAGCACTGCTTTCACAATGTCCCATAAGTTTTGGTATGTTGTATTTTCATTTTCATTCATCTCAGAGTCTTCTAATTTTTCTTGTGATTTCCTCTTCGACTCATTGTTAAAAAAACAGTATTGCTAATTGATTCCACATAATATGAGACTATCCAAAATTTTCTTCTATTATTGATTTCCCCTTTGGGAAATCATTTTGGTCTTCTGGAGTACCGGGAAAATGTTGGTGCTTTTCAGATCCCATATAGAGATCTCATTCCTCAGCTTGTCCTTTTGAGCTCCTGGCTAGTCCATTGTTTGTCTCAGCTGCTATTCATCGCCTCATAAAGCATTCAGCTGACATATCTGGGGGAGAAGACTTTAGCACTGGGAAAGGCTTAGTGAGGTTGAGTAAAGACAAGTCTGTGAGTGGGATTTTCTAGGGTACCACTAGCTAGGTCAGATAATGACTGTTCTTTGGGAATGAGACTTTCAAATGTCTTCAGTCCTGCTCTGCTCCCTCTGGTACTGGGAATGCATACTTTTATTTTTAGGGCTGCTGTGGAGCTGGGGAACAGGATAGGAGACTGGAGAGAGTAAGTTAAAATGACATAAGATTGAGTCAAGAACAATCTTGACTAAATGCTGCCAGGATTGCTGCAAGCCTTTGGTCAATTTCCAGAGAACTGAAAAAGTTGATTCTGACCAATATTTCCATTTTTTCCGTTGCTTTTAAGGAGGGCAAACTTTTAGAGGTCCTTAGTCTGCCATTTTCACTGGCATCCCACCGTCAGTTTTTAATGGATTGTCAGGGACTGAGGTTCTGGGTGCCCTTGATGTGAGATAGTAGTCACCTAACATTTCTAACAGTGATGTGGAATCACTTCTTTTTACTCGTCATCAAGAGCAAACATTTCTAGCTCTGCAATTGCTTATCTTAGAAAAAAATATGATAGTTCAATGATTTGACACACTGAGATGAGCAACTAAGTAATTTTTTTCACTTTTTATTTCAGGTACTTAAATATAAAGATGCTTTAGAATTTAAGTAAATTGTAAATTCTGTTGTTGGGAAGAAGGCATTAGGAGAAGCTCTTGGAGAGTGTTTTGGTGAGAGGCCAGTGCCTTGGGTAGTGTTGCAAAATGTTATTTCCTATTATATGATACTAAAAAAATGACTGTTTTCTTCTTGTGGTTTACATTTTCAGGGCACCTTTGATGATTACTTGGAGTTATTCCTGCAGTTTGGTTATGTGAGCCTTTTCTCCTGTGTTTACCCATTAGCAGCTGCCTTTGCTGTGTTAAATAACTTCACTGAAGTTAATTCAGATGCCTTAAAAATGTGCAGGGTCTTCAAACGTCCATTCTCAGAACCTTCAGCCAGTATTGGTGTTTGGCAGGTAATTATTTGAAAAAAATTATTCCTTTAAAAAAATAATAAGAAAATGGGGCATTGTGATTAAAAAAAAAAGGCCTAAGGGATTTGGAAAAACTGAATTTTATCCTTTCTGCCTCAGACTAGTTGTGGCTAGTTTCAGACAGTCATTAACTTTCTCTAGGCCTTGTTTTTTTGTGTTTAAAATTGGGAGTGGGATGGAGAAAGTAAAGTATAATTTCTGTGACCCCTTGCAGATGTAGAATTCTGACAATTTTCAAGCAAAGTGGCCAGCTGGAGCTTTACCCACTAGATGCTAATGAGACCCTTCCCACTGCAGTGTCAGTGGAGATCACATGGCAAACCTGGACTTTATGCCTGCCTGGCAGAAAATGAGGTTTCCTTTCCAGTCTATGATGCGGGGATCTCAGAGAAAGCCTAGTAGAGAGTCAGGACTTTCATCACCACCCAGTGCAACAGAGGCCACATGGGAGCACAAACAGGGCACTTGTACCTCTCCTAGCAAAGGAGGCATCAGTGGAAGTCTAGTGGGAAGCCAGAACTCTGACTCCTGTCCAGCAATAATGTGGACCCCATCCCCGACCTTGGGTGTCAGTGATGTCCAATTGGGAGCCTAGACTTCCACCTGATAATAAGAACATATTGTCCCTTCTTTTCCTGTTGGAGTGGTATCAACGAAACCTATTAAAACAAAAGGTTTAAATAAAATCTGTAATCTCATAACACCCAAAATGTCCAGGTTTCTATACAAAATTCACTCAGGATGATACTAAACTGAAGGAAAAAAGGCAGCTAATAGCTGCCACAACCAAAATGACGGATGTTAGAAATATTGGACAAAGATTTTAAAGCAGCCATGATAAAAATGCATCAGCAAACAATTTTGAATACACCTAAAACAGATGGAAAAAAATAGAATTAGAATGCCTCAGCAAAGAAATAGAAGACACAAAGGAAAGTCAAATGGACATTTTAGAAGTGGAAAATACAGTAACTGAAATAAAAAGCTCAGTTGATGAGTGCAGTAGCAGAATGGAAGAGATAGAGGAAAGAATCAGGAACTGGAAAATAGAATAGAAATTACCCAATACAGAGATAAAATAGACTGAAAAATAAATACAGCCTCAGAGACTTGTGTGACTCTAACCAAAGACCTAACATTTTCCTGTCATCAGAGTCCCAGAAGGAAAGGAGACAGGACGGGCTAAAAAATACTTGAAATAATGACCAAAACTTTTCAGGTATTGCAAGAGACCTAAAACTATAGATTCAAGAAACCAAATGAATCCTAAACTCTGTAAACCCAAGGAAGTCCATGCCCAATACATTGTAATTAAACATCTGAAAAGCAAGACAAAGGAAAAAATCTTGAAAGCACTAATTGAGAAATGGTTACCTGTAGGGGAAAAATAAATTAGAATGGCAGCAGATTTCTTATCAGAAACCACGGAGGCTAGACAAAAGTGGCACAGTATTTTTCAAGTGCTTGTAAATATTGTCAATACAGAATCCTATATTCAGAGACAATATCCTTTGGGAATGAAGGTGAAATCAAGACACTTTCAGATGAAGGAAAACTAAGCAAATTTATTGCCAGTGTGTGTGTGTGGGGTGTGTGTATATATATAACTATATAATATATATATAACATATAACACAAACTTTATGTATGTTATGTATATAATACCTAGAGCAACCAGTAACAAGCTATATAAAACACTCAAAACCATAGATAAGTCAAAATGGAGTTCTAAAAAGTATTCAGGTAGCCCACAGTAAGGCAGGGAAAGAAAAAGAAATTAAAAAAACAGAGGGAGCAAACAGGAAATAAAGATGGCATACTTAATTACTTACATACCAAAGTTACATTAATGTAAAGGGCCTAAAGACACCAGTTAGAGATTGGCAGAGTGGATTGAAACACATAAACCAACTATATGCTGTCTGCAGGAAATGCAGTTCAAACATAATGATATAAGGAGGTTGAAAGTAAAAGGATAGAAAAAGATACATATAGAAGTATTAATCAAAAGAAAGCAAGAGTGGCCATATTAATATCAGATAAAGTAGACTAGGAAAATTACCAGAAACGAACATAATAAAAGGGTCAAATCACCAACCAGACGTATCAGTTTTAGTGTGTATGCATCAGACAACAAAGTTTAAAAATATGTGAACTGAAAACTTACAGAACTGAAAGGAGAAACAGATAAATCCACAATTACAGTTGGAGGCTTCCACATCCTTTTCTCACCAATTGATAGAACACTAGATAGAAAATCAGCAAGAATGTAGAACTCAAAAACACCAAGAAGTAACAGAATCTAGTCAATGTTACAGAACACTGCTCAACAACAGTAAAATACACATTCTTTTCAGTTGCTTACAGAACATTCAACAAGATGGGCCATCTCCTGGGACATAAAACAAATTTAAAGAATGGAAATCGTACATAGTATGTTCTCTGATCAAAGTAGAATCAAACCAGAAATCAGTAACAGAAAGATAAAGGGAAAACTCCAAACACTTGAAAGCTAAGTGACACATATCTTTAATAACCATGTATCCAAAGATACACTGGGTCATGTGAACTCAAAAGATACATTGAACTGAATGAAAGTGAAAATATAGCATATAAAAATTTGTGGGACACAGCTAAAGAGCATTGCTGACAGATCTGTAGCACTAAATGCATACACTGGAAAAGAAGAAAGTCTCAATAATGTAGGCTTCTACTTAAACTTGAAATGAATAAATAAACCTAAAAAAATCAGAAAGAAGGAAATAATGAAGATAAGAGTACAAATCAATGAAACTGAAAACAAAAATAATAGAGAATATTTATTAGTGGGTCTGTGAATTAAACAAAATGCTGGATCTTTGAAAAGATCAATACAATTGGCAAACCTCTAGCACAACTAAAAGGGAAGACAGATAATCAATATAAAAATAAAGTAGCAGATATCACTACAGACCCTGCAGACTTCAACAATATAACAAGAGAATTTACAAACAATTCTGCCCATGTAAATTTGACAACTTGGATGAAATTGACCAATTCCTCCAAAAACACAAACTACCATAACTCATCCAATATAAAATAGATAATTTGAGAAGCCCCATAACTATTAGGAAATTGAATTTGTAATTTCAAATTCCTCAAAAAGAAACATCCTACCCCAAATGGTTTCAACAGCAAATTCTACCATTTTAAAGAATTTACACTAGTTTTATACAATTTTCAAGAAAATATCTGGAAGACGAGGAGGGAATATTTCCCAATTCATTTTACGAAACTAGTATCCATGTGATAGAAAACCAGAGTACAAAAAAAGAAAACAACAAACCAACATCCCTTGTGAATAAACACACCTTAAGAGAGTATTAGCAAATAGAATTCAACAGTCTATAAAAAAGAACTCTCTGTGGTGACTATGAGATGAAATCTAAGGATGCCAGCCTTGTTCAATATTAGAAAAATTAATCAGTGTAATTCATCATATCAATAGTGTAAAAAAAAGTCACATGATTATATCAATACAGATAAAGCATTTGACAAAATCTAACAATCATTTTTAAAACAAAAATAGGAATTGGGTGTATTAGTCAACTTGATAAGGAACATCTATAAAAATATCTAAAGCTAACATATTTATTGGTGAAAGATTAAATGATTTCCTTCTAAGATAGGAACAAGGAAAGGATGTGCACTCTCACAACTCTTACTCAGTGTAGTACTGGACGTTCTAACAAGCGTAATAAGGCCAGTGATGTCACTAGTTTACTCACTAGCCGGCCACAGATATATAAGTAAGCCCAGTCAGGGTTAGCTGAGACCAGAATTGCCTGGATGAGCACCACCCAAATTGTCCACCTGCAGAATCATGAACTAAATAAATGGTGGTGGTTTTAAGCCACGACGTTTGGGGTGATTGGTTATGTAACAGTATCTAACTGGTACAGGAAGACTCAATTCTCTATGTCAGTTCTCCTATAATATACTTATTTACAAATTAATTTACAAATGTAGCACTATCCCAACCAAAGTGTTTCTTCTAACTAGGTAAACTTATTGTCAAGTTGACAGGAAAAAGTAAATGAAGTAGAACAGGAGAGCCTAAAGAAGAAGAGTAGGGACACTCCTTGTGACTTAACTAAAACTTGCTGCATAACTCCAGCCATTAAAGTAGTTTGGTACTGATGCATTAGTACACGGTCAGACAAATGGAATAGAAGAGGAAGTCCAGCTGTTCAGTGTATTGATACAGGTGAAATCTCAGTTCAGGGGGGAAATTACTGATTGTCCACTAAGAGTGTTGGGATAACTAGGTCTCTAGATGAGAGGAAGGAACTTTGTTCTTCAAAAATTAAGAGAACAAAAGGCAAGACAGAACGGGAGAAAATATTCACAATACGTACATCTGCCAGAGGACTTGGATTCAGATTATATAAAGAATTGCAACTCATAATAAGACAATTAAGCCAATAAAAACATGGACAAAAGATAAGAAGAAAATGCTTCACCAAAGAACATAAGCGAATGGCCAATGACCTCAAGAAAAGGTTTATAATTAGTTTCCAGGAAATGCAAATGATAACCACAAGGTAGCACCAAACACCCGTATTAAAATTAAGAAGACTGACTACCAAATGTCGGTAATGATGTATGGCAGCCATAATGCTCATACGTTGCTGATGAGAATGTATAATGGTGCAGTCACTTTGGAAAGCTAGATGGCAGTTTGTTAAAAAGTTATGAATTCACCTGCCATACTTCTGCTGCTAGGTGTCCAGGAGAAAAGGAAGAATATGTCCATAGAAAGTCTGCACATATGTGTCCATAGTAACTTTATTCACAATAGTCAAAAACTGGAAACAACCCCACTTGCCATCAGTTGGTAAGTGGATGAAAAAATGATTGTATTTTCATAAAATGGAATACTACTCATCAATAAAAGAATGAATTACCAATATATACAATAGAGACCAATCTCAAAGTCATTGTGCTGGGTGAAAGAGCAGACACAAAAGAGTACATACTGTGTGATTCAAATTATATAACATCCTGGAAAATTCAAGCTAATTGCTAATGACAAAAAAGCAGATCAGTGTTTTCTTAGGGTCAGGTGTAGAGGGGGGTGGATTGCAAAGGGTCCTGAGGAATCTTTGGGGGATAGTATCTTGTTTGTAATGGTGTTTTCACAGGTCAAATCAAGACTTAGTGAAGTATATACCTTAAATGAATGCAATTTATTATACATTAATTATAACTCAGTATGATGATACTTGAAAATCCAAGTTGATATACAAATGTATTAAAGTGCAGGCAATCAGTTTCATATACTGCTGATAGGAGGGTGAACTGGTCAACCCCATGTAGTGCTGCTTAGGTATTCTCTATCAAAGTTATAAATGCAAGGCACCTTTGACTCAGTTCCACTTTCAGGAATTTATCATAATTCCATACTTACTAAATGATGTATTTACCAGGTTACTAATTGTAGCATTGTTTCTAAAAGCAACTAATGCCTACCAATAAGGAAATGGTTAAATTAATCTGGTACAGTTGTGCAATGAAATACCTAAGCAGTTGTGACAAACAGTGAGGAAGTTCTTTACTGCCATAGAATATCCCCCAAGACACTTAAAGTGACAAAAACATGGGTCTCACAGTGTATATTATGCTGAAAAGAGACTAAGAAAGGGTATATATTCGAGTTTGCTTGTATTTACTTACAAAGTGTCTGGAAAGGTACGTAAGAAATTAATACTAGTGCTCGTCTTACAGGGAGAATAGGAGCTGGCAAGGCAGGGAAAAGGATACAAGGGGGCAAGGAGATTATTCGCTGTGTACTTAACAGTGTTTGAATTTTGAACTGTAAATATAACTATAAAAAAGGACAAATAGATGTTTTAAGTTATTTAAAGAGAAGGTAAACAAAATCCTGAGTAGATTTGTTGTAAAGAAAACTGTGGACAAATAATCAGATTATACAAAGGATTCCTAAAATAGATAGCAGAAACTCTCCATGGGACAAGATATTTATTAAGTTTGGAGCCAATCATATTTTCTTTTAAAATTTATATTTCTAATAGTAATTGGGTTTCTTTAAATTGGTGGTTAAGTAATGATCACCAAGTGTTGTACATTTAAAAAAAAAAAGTGCATTGGTTACAGAAATTCCATAGTCCATACTCAGTATGGACTCTGTCTCTTCCTTGGGACCCTGGATCAGAGTCTAGTTAGTCGGTCTCAAGAGGACCTGGCATCTGTGTTTTTCTAGGGCTCTCCAGATGACTGGTAAATGCTGCTAGAAAGGGACCACTGTAAACTGCTTCAGCTGATAGCTGTGCCAGGTGTGGTGTGTGATCTGTCACAGTAGGACAGTTTAACAAGATAAATTCTATTTGAAATTGAAACGGAACTTTAATACATTTGTATTTAAACTTAGATTTTCAAATATCACTATATCGAGTTATAATTAATATATAATAAGCTGCATTCATTCAAGGTATATACTTCATTAAGTCTTGATGTATTTACCTGTGAAAACACCATTACAAACAAGACACAGAACCCTTTTTTTAAAAAATATAGTTGATATACAATATTACATTGGTTTCAGGTGTACAGCATAGTGAGTGATTCAACAATTACATACAGTATGAAATGCTCACCAAAATAGGTACAGTCACCATCTGTCACCATGCAAAGTTATTTCAATATTATTGACTATATTCCCAATGCTGTATTTTTCATCCCTGTGACTTATTTTATAGTGAGAAGTTTGTACCTCTTAATCCCCTTCATCTATTTCATCTGTCACTCCACCGTCTTCCCTGTGGTAACTACCAGTTTGTTCTCTGTATTTGTAAGTCTGTTTCTGGTTTGTTTGTTCGTTCTTGTGTTTGAATGTGACACATTTTCTCTGGTGGCCCTATTTTAGATTCCCTTTAGACACCAGTAGAATAACCTTACAGTGTATTCTTCTAAGATGTATTCCAAATTCTCAGGTTGTAGAAGTTGTCCACCTCCAACTGGGAAGGTAGATAAAACATATTGCTTTGGGATATTCGAGCCAAAAGTATCTAAAATATGTTGTAACAGTATGGCTCTTTTAAGCTAAAGAAAATCCTGGCATTATAGGGAAAACGTTTAAAATGTACTTGGAATGTTTTGAACTAGGGAAAGGCCTTTTCCTTGTTTTTAGATAATACTGGAAAGGGTAATACTGGAAATATGGAACTGGTCATTGCAGTTTTTAATTTCACATTCTTTTTTTCTTTTAGTTGGCTTTTGAAACAATGGGTGTTATATCTGTGGTCACTAACTGTGCTCTGATTGGAATGTCACCACAAGTGAATGCACTCTTTCCAGAGTCAAAATTGGACCTCGTTTTGATTGTAGTAGCAGTGGAGGTAAGTGAAAATATAAACCTGTTGTAAACAGTTTCCACACCAGATGCCTCTGTTATTTTAAATCAGTGATGCCCTCGGCTGTCAGTGACTGGCAGTTTAGCCACATGCATTTACTGGTAAGAAAGCAAAGCAGTTCAGGTGAAGGGAAGACATGAGGATTGAAGCTGTGTATTCCTGGTCATTGCCCAGCTGTGAAAAACAGCATATGGTGCAAATGGGAGAGTAGCCATGTTCCTGAACTGTCTGGTGCTGGGTAGATAAATCCTACTTGAAATAGAATTCTGTGGATTTGATGTGTTTTTTTAGTCTGTGTTGGGATCTGTCACTTACACTTTCTTAAGCAAGTAAATCCTGAGAAACACTTTTTGCTAATGATTTGTTTGAGTCTTATTTGCAACAGGTGTGGAATTCATTGTGAAACTCCAAGACTCCAAAATGTAATGTGTAGGAAGACTCATAGTTTCATGTACAAATACAACTTGGTTGTCTGGGCACTTTTTAGTTTTTCATTTTGTTTATCATGTTTCTGAATATGGATTACTATAACATCTTGAAAATTAAGCACTAACTAATTGCAAATGAAAGAAGAACTTGCAGGAATTGGTTTTTTTGTTGCTATTGATTATAGTTACGAATATTGTGACCTTTCATTTTTAGATATTTAGAAAATGGAGCAGTTGTGGAAATTTATTAAAGCAGAATTTAGCAGGATCATAGAGTGGATTCACGTATCAAAAGCCTCAGGACTTATGGCTGAACAGAAGAAATGAAATTGTGAACTTCTACATTTCCAGTAGTGGCTAAAGAAATATATCCTGCTTTGCCTTATTTACTCTTTTAGTGTATTTAATAGGAATCTGTGTTCATGATGGACAATTTATGTAGAATAAGTGTTTTGGAGAATGATTTTAGACAGCAGTGAGGAGGAAGGGAAAGAGAAGGGCTCTGGTCAATACAGGTAGGTCTGTTTTGAGTTTTGTGAGTTGAATAGGATTTAGGAGAGCTGTTTGTAAGGCTGATTTATTACCTGTGGAAGTGAGAGAACAAAGCAGGTGTCTCAGAGGACGGCCAGCTGACTTTGATTAAGGATATGACCCTTAACTTTGCAGATGCAGGAAATTGCCTTTGCCAGGACATCCAGAGTTAATTAGGCTTTGGGACCAACTTTCACTTAAAACTAGACTCACAAAAGGACGGACCAGAATGCAGGGTAGTTAATTTACTATAAGGAGATAACTTTCCCAAAGACTATAACAGTAGGTGTTAAAGTGAAAGCAGAATTGGTTATTAGAAGATTCTTGGTAAATACAGAACCACAGCAAGAGGAGTGGGATAGTCTTCAGAGACACTGAAAACTTGAAAACCACCCTGCCTGCAAACTGAGCAGAGCTCTGTCATGAGCCAGATCTGCGAGTCCATCTCCAGCTTCTAAACAATGCTGGATGTGTTGAATACTGGCCACTTCTTGATTTTGCCTTTACTTTTTCTAAATTTCTGGCTGGCCTAGTGTTATGTATATGCCCTGTGTAGCCAATGGGTTTCAGCCCCAGGCAAGTTCACTATGGATTCAGTGTACACTATGGAAAAATGACAGTGGAACATTCTTGGGGTAAAAGGGTTTATACCCAACTTTATTCCCATGGTGGCAGGTCAATCACTAGAATCCTGTCCACTCAGAGAGAGTCTGTGTGCAGCAGGCCAGTCTCTGCCTCTGGGCCTCTCTGCGCCCGCAGCGGTCTCAGTCTCTGCTCTCCTGAAACCTTGCAACCATGCCAAGGTATCACCCAGGGTACTGGGCGGAGCTCTTTATATAGAGTCAATAACAATGTATTGCCCACACGTGTGTAGTGAGCAAGCTGACCTGGGCCAGGTGAGAATCCTGGCCACCGGAATCTTCACTTTATCCACATGCTCATTAATTAGGCTACTGCTTTCTTTTGTATTTGGTGATACTATAATCAGATATCTAGGGCGTGGTTCTTCTCACTTAATTTGGGAGATTCCTGGCCTGCAGGACTGGTCTGCAGATGCCTAACCTCAAGTATTGCAGGCTAATTTTGCAAGTCCAATCCTCATGGATTCACTTAATCAGTAAGTTTTGTTGGTGCCCCTAAATTCTAACTATTATGCCTCCTCCTAAGTGTTTTGTCTTTTCATATAGTATTTAAACAACTGTTTTACTGTCATTATCTAAACTGGTTCTTTAGAGTGCAATGGAAGTAAGTCTGTATCATCTACAGAAAATTTCAATTGTTAGCCTATAATTGTGACTTTAATTTTCACTTTTTACTTTTGTAAGCTTTTTATTTTGAAATAATTATAATTCAGAGGAAGTTGGAAAGATAGTCCAGGGGTCCCATGCACCCTACTGCCAATTTGTCCTGATGATTTCATCTTAGGTAACTATGATACCAAAACCAAGAAGTTGACATTGATACAATGTGTTTATAGTTGTCATTTTATCACATGTAGAGATTCATTTAACCACCACTACAGTCGAAGTATATCTCCATCTCCGCAAAAGACCTCCTGCTACCTCTTTATGGTCACAGTTGTTCCCTCCCCCACCATCCCTAACCAGGGGCAACTATAAATCTGCCCTCCATGCTATAATTTTGTCATTTTGAGAATGTTATTTAAATAGAATCACTCAGTATGAAACTTTTCCTTTATAATTTCTATTGTGGATTGAATTGTGTCCCCTTAAATGTTACGTTGAAGTCTTGACCTCCTGGGCTTTAGAATGTGACCTTATTTGGAAATGGAGTTGCTGCAAATGTAGTTAAAACGAAGCTATACTGGAGCAGAGGAGACTCTTAATCCAGTATGACTGGTGTCCTTATAAGAAGAGAAGAGGCACACAGAAGCACAGGGAAGAACGTCCGTCCTATGATGAGGGAGGCAGAAACTGAAACACTCTAGCTGCAAGCCTGGGAACACCAAGGATTGCCGTCAGCCGTCAAACCCTAGGAAGCAAGCACCAGGGAAGTGTTCTGTTTTACAGGATTCAGAGGGAGCATGTCCCTGCCTCCACTTAATTTCAGACTTCTAGTCTCCAGACTGTGAGACAATAAACCTTCCAGTTCATACTATGATATGGCAACCCTACGAAAATAATGCAGTTTCCTTTCTGTTTGAAGAACTTCCTTTAACCAGTGCTTAAGGTTAGGTCTGCCAGTGTCAATCTGTTAGCTTTTCCGTATCTGAGAATGTTTTTTCTCTGTCTCATTCTTAAAGGATAGTTCTGCTGGATATAGGATTCACAGGTAACAGCTCTTTTCTTTCAGCTTGTGAAAATATTTTGGCACTTCCTTCTGGTTTCTGTGGTTTTAAGATGAGAAACTTGCTGTCATTCAAACTGGTATTCCCCATAGGTAATGTGTCCTTTTTCTCTGGCTGCTTTCAATCTTTAGTTTTCAAAAATTTAATTGTGATAGATCTTGGAGTGGATTTTGGGGGTTTATTCTGTTTGGAGTTTGCTCAGCTTGTTAGATCTGTAGATTTGTTCTTTCAACAAATTTGGGAAAATTTCAGCTGTTATTTCTTCAAATACTCTTTTTTTCATCTTTCTTCCTTTTTCTTCTCTCCATTTGGGATTCTGATCATATGAATGTTGAATCTTTTGTATTTTGCCACAATTCTCAAAGGCTCTGTTCAGTTTTTTTCAGTCTGTTTTCTCTCTATTGTTCAGACAAGGTGAATTCTATTGATAAATCCTCAAGTTCACTGATTCTATCTTCTGTCTTTTTCTCTAATATTGAGCCCATCCACTGAATTTAAAAAATTTTCTATTATAACATTTTTTCAGTTCTACAATTTCCATTTTGTTCTTTTCTATAACCTCTACTTCTTTGCTGAAATTTTGTTTTCCCATTTGTTTTAAGGGGATTTAATAGTTGATTATTGAAGCATTTTGCTATGTCTCAGCTCAGGTTGCTCTAACAAAATTCCACAGACCAGGTGGCCTACATAACAGACATTTATTTCTCACAGTTCTGAAGTCTGGGAAGTCTAAGATTAAGGTGCTGGTAGATTCAGTTCTTAGTAAGGGCCTTTTCCTGGCTTAAAGATGGCTGCCTTCCTACTATGCTCAGTGGCAAAGAGAAGAAGCTCTGATGTTTTTATAAGGTCACTAATCCTGTCATGATTCTGATCTGATCTAACTATTTCATCTAATTCTAAGGTCACTAATCTACTCTCATGTCTTTATCTAAACCTAGTTACTTCCCAAAGTTCCTGCCTCCCAGTACATCACATTAGGGGCTAGGGCTTCAACATAGGAATTTCAGAGAGACATAACATTTGGTCCATAATATAACTGCTTTAAAATCCTTCTCAGATAATTCCAACATCTGACTTATCTGAGTGCTGGTGTCTGTTGATTGTATCTTCTCAGTGAAGTTAAAATTTTTCTGGTTCTTGTTATGATGAGTGATTTTTGATTGACAGTTGGACGTGTTGGGCATTATGTTATGAGACTCTGTATCTTATGTGCATCCTATGTTTTAGCAGGCCTCCTCTGACACTTCGGTGTGAGGGTGAGGTGTGGGGTGTGTCATCTCACTACTGCCGGTTGGTGGTCAAAGTCCAGATTCCCCACTGGGATCCCATTGTCACCTGTGGAGGGAGGGTCCTAGTTACTGCTGGACAGGGATCAGTTCTGGCCCCACTAGGCCTCCACGGGTATCCCCTTTGCTAGGAGGAGTGCACACAGCTCATCATTGCTTCCTACACGGCCTCCTTACTGCTAGGTGGTGGTCAAAGTCCCGACTCTCCTTGGGCTTCCTGTGTCACCACCCCAGCGGGGCACGGCAGGGAGCCTTGTAGGTCAGGCTCTGCGCATCTCACCGATTAAGTGGGGGAGGGTGCTTGTTACCATTCAGCAGGAATGGAAGGCTGGGTCTCCTCTTGGTCTTCTCTGGTGGGGACAGGCCCCTGTTACAGGATGGCAAGGGCATGAGTCTAGGCGCTCCTCCAGGAATTAGCTGGCTTGGGTGGGGGTGGGCAACAGTATTTCCGTGGTCTTTGGCTGGAGTAGAGTGGTTATTGTCTGAAAGATTTCTGTCTTGTTGTGTGTGCGATTTCCTGATCCTTTGGCTAGAGCAAGCAGGCTATTCTCGGGGCTTGTTTTCCGCCCGTGCCCATTGGCATGTCTGGGTCGCTGCTTCCTCAGCATGTAGTTAGGGGTATGTGAGGTAAAGAGAAGCCTATGGGAACTTACTGCTGTGTTCTTCCTTAGGGTCCCTAGTCAGTCACTTTCTTTCAACCTTTTGGAGTCTTATGTTTATTATATATATAATGTCTGTGGTTCTCATTTGTACTTAGCAGGATTATTGAAAGTTACTTTTACTTCATCTTCCTGGAAGCAGAAGTCTGCACTATCTTGTTTACTAACCTTTCTTTTTCTCTTTTGCTTAGGACTTGTGCACATGTGAAATCCTTTCTTTGGGTCTGGTTAACACACTTTTATTCCTTAGGTCTCCACTCAAATACTACTGGGCTCCCAGGCCTCTCTGATCCCTCCATCTCAGCTAGATCTCTTCTGTTAGCCTCTCATGAAGCCTGTATTCTTCCCCTTCATGGCATTTATCCCACTGTAAGCCTTGCACTTGCTAGTTAACTTACTTATTTCAAGTCCATCCCTCCTGGGCACTGTCAGCTTCATGGGAGCAGGACGATGTCTGCTTACCTATCTCAGTAATAAGATTACTCCCTAGAATAGTGACTAAAACATGGCAGTACACAGTTCAGTGTTTAGATGAATGTTAAATTAATAAACTAAGTTATTAAAAAAGAAAATAAGCGTTTCATTTTTCTTATTTAAAAAGGGAAAATGGATATTACTCTTTTTGATAAATTCAAATTCAGTATTGTATGACTATATTTGTTAGTATATAACATTTTCTGAGTTCTACTGACAACACAAAGTGGCAAGTGCTCATCCATTTCATTCCTTAATTAAGTTATATTCAGTCAAGATTGAGAGCTGCTAAGTATATGACTCTGAATTTGGTGCTAAGAAAAGACAAAGCCGTCTTTTTATTTTTGTTTTCGAGAACTCTGCTTCTTAGCATAGCTGAGAAGATGTGCACATTTTACACATACACACAAGCGCACATACCCACATACATATATGGATACACACACCTACTAGAGATGCAACTGGGCACTATGAATATGCCAAGGGGCTGGTCTGTGGTAACATGGAGGAAGAGAGACCCACAAATTTCATTCCAAGACAGCAGACCCTTTGCTGTCTTTATCTTCTTCCTTTAGTTAGGTCTGGGGCCTCTAGTATATTTGGTAAGGCCAGGATGTGACTTAATCCTGATTTCCTGGAGCAATTTAAAAGGCAGTTTCTGCTGTGCTGGTGGAGACTTCTCATGAATTCCGACCTCACTGTAATCTGCTCCTAGGTTGTATGTTGGGAGTACCTAGCAGCCTGGAGGGCGGGAGGCAAGAGGGCAGCCCCAGGTTAAATTAGATGAGTTATGGCATAGAAGAAAGTTATTTTTCAGCTTGAAATTAATCCACATAGACCAAAACGCTAGCATTGTTTTAGGCTATTTCATTACCTCCTTGACTTATACGTCTAAACAGAAAGTACTTCCTTTGGTCACCAAGGCTAAATCCTTATAAAAATGATTATTTTGATATGTACTTTTTTTATGAGGTGATGACTCATAAAAATGTTATCAATATTCATTAATATGGAGATCATTCCTAATATGGAGACCACCCAGAATAAGTCAGAGGGTGAGGGTGCGTTGAGGAGGTTATAACTAAATGTGTTCTGCTCTTTCAGTTTCTTCCTTTTTTAATTGTGGTAAAGTATATACATAACATAAATTTACTATTTTAACCTGTTTTTTAATGTTTTGTTGTAGTAAAAATCACACATGAAATTTACCCTCCTTAACCATTTTTAAGTGTACAGTCCAGTGGCATTAAGTACATGCATATTGTTGTACAGCCATCACAACATCAATCCCCACAACTTTTTCATCTTCCCCAACTGAAACTCTGTATACATTAAACACTGACTTCCTACTCCCTGCTTCTGTAGCCCCTGGTAGCCACCTTTCTTTCTGTCTCTCAGGAATTTGATTAGGAACCTCAATAGTGGAATCATACAATATTTGTCCCCTTGAATCTAGCTTATTTCACTTTCAAGTTCATTCATCTTGTAGCATGTCAAAATTTCCCTCCTTTCTAAAATGGAAGGATATTCCATTGTAGACGTGTGTCACATTTCATCTATCCTTTAATTTGTCAATGGACAGTTGGGCTGCTTCTCCCTTTTGGCTATTGTGAATAATGCTGCTTTGAGTCCCTGTTTCCACTTCTTTTGAGTATATAGCCAGAAACAGAATTGCTGGATTATATGGTAATTCTGTGTTTAATTTTTTGAGGCATCACAATACCATTTTCCATAATGGCTACCCCATTTTACATTCTCGTCAGCAATGCACAAGGGATCCAATTTCTCTACATCCTTGCCAACATTTGTTATTTTCTGGTTTTCTGATAGTAGTCATTATAATAGATGTGAGGTTGTATATCATTGTAGTTTGATTTCCCTAATACTCAGTAATGTAGAGCATCTTTTTGTGTGCTTTTTGGCCATTTGTTTATCTTCTTTGGGGAAATGTCTATTCAAGTCCTATTTTTTTTATTGTTTTTTGTTTTTTACTTGCTGATTTGTAGGAGTCTTTATATATTCTAGATGCCAATAGATTTATGATTTGCAAAAATTTTCTCCCATTCTGTGGGTTGCCCTTTCACTCTGTTGGTGTTATCCTTTAATGCACAAAAGTCCAATGTAACTTATTTTCTCTTTTTTTTGGCCTGTGCCTTTGGTGTCATATCCAAGAAAACATTTCTGATCCAATGTCATGAAGCTTTTGCTGTATGCTTTCTTCTAGTTTTACAATTCTACATCTTAAATTTAGGTCTTTGATCCATTTTGGATAACTTTTTATATGTGATGTAAGGTAAGGATCCAAATTAAATCTTTTACATACAGGTGTCCAGTTTTTCCTAGTTCATTTGTTGAAAAGACTGTTCTTTCCCCAGTGAATGGTCTTGGCACCTTTGTTGAAAAATAATTTGACAATATACTTAATGATTTATTTCTGGGCTCTTTATTCTGTTCCACTGGTCTGTCTTTTTTTTTAACCACTTATATTAAGGTATGGTTGGCATGCAAAAAGCTGTATTATTTAATACCTACAGCTTGTTGAGTTTGGAGATAAGTATATATCTATGCCAGTACCATATTGCTTTGATTACAATAGCTTTGTAGTAAACTTTCAAATCAGGAAGCATGAGACTTCCAACTTTGATTTTTTTTTGTTGTTTTTTTTACAATTTCTTTTATTTTAGTATCATTAACCTACAATTACATGAGCAATATTGTGGTGATTAAACTACCCCCTTCATCAGGTCCCCCCCACCAACCCTATTACAGTCACTGTCCATCAGTGTAGTGAGATGAGAATCACTACTTGTCTTCTCTGAGCTGTACAGTCCCCCCCGTGCCCCCCCACCCTATGTCTGCCAATCGTAATGCCCCTTTTACCCTCTTATCCCTCCCTTCCCACCCATCTCCCCAGTCCCTTTCCCTTTGGTAACTGTTTCAAGGATGTAAAGGGTTGCTTTGGCTGTTCAAGTGTGTGTTTGTTTTAATGTACCTTGTAGTAAGTATAGCTATTTATTTTCTGATTTTTTTAAATTATTAATCAAAAGTTGGGTTGTGTTGGCACCGAGTTATGTTAACATACATCTTCTCTTTCTACTACAGTAATATATTTGAAGATTTATTTGTTTTATTTTATTGACTTTCTCTTACCACTAGGTTTCTTTTGAGTTTCTCAACTGAGAATTTTGTGTGTCAGAACAAAACCAAGCTCATAGAAAGTGTTAGGAGAAACCCCCAAATTAGTAAGTTAGCTGGTTTTATTCCAGTGTTGCTGAGATCTGAGCTGAATGCCATCTGGTCTTGTAATGAATCCAAAAAGTGGAAAATTTACAAATAAATCAGAAAATATAAGTTTTTGGTTGATTACCGTTTAAGTTAATAAAATAATATTGAAATTCTAATTCAGAATGTAACAGAAAGTTCATCAAAACCATCAAATGTTTCTGTTCATAAGAGTTTTCTTTTTGATCTGCCTGTATATCTTCAAATAAGGAAGTAAAATACTAAAATTACATTTTATTTCCTATTTTTTCCTGGAGTCTAGATAAAGTGTTAGTATTAATTACTGAGTTTTAAAAATGTTTTGCTATTAGGGTATTAAATTAACAACATGCTATAGTCTCATATATTCATTCATGGCCTCTAGAAGAATAAAAATTTCACTAATTCAGAAAAAATCATAATAAGCCGTAAGCATATATATAGTAAAATCTTGTATAAATTTGTAACATCTTGGTACAAAAATAAGATATTTTAACTTTGTTCCTCCAAATTTAGTAACATCCAAAACATATTTATGTGATTAGAATTTGTTAACAAAACAAAGACGACTTACAAAATTTAACAATTTTATAAAGTTAATACAGAATATTCGGTGCTCTTGTAATTTAAATTGGGGATGAACTGATCATTTTGATAGCTTTTCTAGTTCAAATTTTCAAAGCCAGGTAACTCTAACTTTTATTTAGGTTTTTGATTCTTTAGGTTTTTTTTGAAAGCTTGATGTAGTACATCATGAAATTGAGTAAAAGAAAAAACGATCTTTACTCTATGCTGGTAACACAATGTCATGTTACAGCTTTTGTGTATTTGCTGCCACCTAGTGTTGCCTTTAAAAACTAGGGACATTTGAACACTACTTTTATTTGTAAAATACTTAGAGAAATTTCTAACTGACCAAGAGAATTAGCCTGCCCATATAGGAAACCATATGATGAAGCCAAATGAAAATGCTATTTTCTAGGTTAAAAGTAGTCAAATATTGCCAATGGCATAAAGTGGAGCTCACAGGATTAAATCAATATCTAAATAATTTCTTTTGAACAATTGTCAACCTCACTTTCAAAGCAAATTTAATTTACTTCTTTGATGGAATTCCAAGCTAAGAATCTCTACTTTAAATGCAGAATTACACAAAGATCTTCAATTCCTAGAAAATAGAAATGGCCTAACTCCTCTAAGTACCAAATGTTTGATAATCTTTTATTTGAGTATGAAGTGCATTCATTTTTAAATTCTAAACCTTGGTAATTCTAAACTTGGCAAAATGCACCAAACATTTTGAATGCTAACAATTCACCTACAAAAATCTGTTCTTTTTCTAAGGTGAGAATGAATTACTCCCCCCAGGAGTTATAATATTTCTAATGTTAAGATCCTGGTGACTTGTAAAAATCAGTCTGTACCATGCATGTTTTAATTGGTAGTTTTAAAAGTATCAGTTACCTGAAGGTTCCTTAAAAATAAAAAAAGTAAGCTATGTAATTTTTTTTTTCTAGAGCTGCTTAGAAATAGAATGGATCTCATCTGTTTGTAATGTGTCTTCTGAGAATATACAGAGCTTTTAGGGTTCTTTTATGTCTGACTCACAGGGTTTGTTTTCCTATTAAAAAAAAAATAGTTCCAGACTTAAAAGTTGCAAGCATAATACAGGTAAATCCTATATACCCTTTATTAGGGTTCACTAATTTTGAGCATTTTGCCATATATGTGTTCACTCACATGCTCTGTTTACATCTGTTTGTGTGTGTGCATATGTGGGTATACACACGTATATATATATTTCAAATTATAGAGTGTCTATCCCTGTACTTCCTCTGAGTGCATCATCGCCTTGGGCCAGTCACCTTGCAGATTGAGGCCAGTTCAACTTCCCTTTCTGGGATGCTTTGAGGAGTAGAAATCACACACCTGTAACCCTAATCACAAGCATCAGACATTGACCAGGTATTTAATAAATTGTAGGTCTTGTTACCACTCGTACAAGGCAAAACATAAACAAGATTGTGCATGTGAAATTCCCGAAACAGAGCAGGGCACTTGTTGAGGCACAGGAGATGTGACCTGTGGTTCTAACTGGCTCAGTTATGAATAATGAAGCTTTCATTATTTTTATTATCATAATCATAATTATTTGTTAAGACAACAGTGTAGCAGCATGGAAGTACCATGGAATTCTAATTCAGGGGGTAGCTGAATTAGAATCTCTGCACACATTGCTTTCCTCAGATGTAAAATGAAAGCATTGGTAATGTGTGCAAGAAGTGATGGGCACCAGGTTTCATAAAGAGGAGGCGATGAAAAACACTAACAAAGTAACAGAACTGTCCTTGTTAATGGGCTTATCCTTAGTCAGCCTTTATGTCCCCATCAGCTTGTTGACGATGGTTCTGTGAGCTTGGTTCTCATAACAACATTGGTTTTGTGTTACGGTTTCTTGTTTATATTTTAAACCCCCTCTTATGTGCCTGTTCCAATCCTGAGATGGGATTCCATTTTTCTTCTCTCTTCCTGATCTTGCTCTTGCACTTGAGTCCAGCCCTCCCTGTAGTCCATCACATAAACAAGTCTTGCTGATTCTGATGTTTGAATATCGTATTAGTCTCCTTTCCCTGTTACCACTGGCGTGGTTTGAGTTCAGGCTCTCATCATTTCTTATTTAGACTTATTTATTTATTTTTATTTTATTTTATTTTATTTTATATTTTTATTAAGGTATTATTGATATACACTCTTATGAAGGTTTCACATGAAAAAAACAATGTGGTCACTACATTTACCCATATTATCAAGTCCCTACCCATACCCCAATGCAGTCACTGTCCATCAGTGTAGTAAGATGCCAGATTCACTATTTGCTTTCTCTGTGCTACACTGTTTTCCCGGTGATCCCCCACATCATGTGTACTAAACATAATACCCCACAATCCCCTTCTCCCTGCCTCTCCACCCACCCTCCCCAACCCCTCCCCTTTGGTAACCACCAGTCCCTTCTTGGAGACTCTGAGTCTGCTGCTATTTTGATCCTTCAGTTTTGCTTCGTTGTTATACTCCACAAAAGAGGGAAATCATTTGGCACTTGTCTTTCCCTGCCTGGCTTATTTCACTGAGCATAATATCCTACTGCTTCATCCATGTTGTTGGAAATGGTAGGATTTGTTTTTTTCTTATGGCTGAATAGTATTCCATTGTGTATATGTACCACATCTTCTTTATTCATTCATCTACTGATGGACACTTAGGTTGCTTCCATATCTTGGCTATTGTAAAACGTGCTGCAATAAACATAGGGGTGCATATGTCTTTTTGAATCTGAGAAGTTGTATTCTTTGGGTAGATTCCAAGGAGTGGGATTCCCGGGTCAAATGGTATTTCTATTTTTAGTTTTTTCATGAACCTCCATATTGCTTTCCACAATGGTTGAGCTAGCTTACATTCCCACCAGCAGTGTAGGAGGGTTCCCCTTTCTCCACATCCTTGCCAACATTTGTTGTTCTTATTCTTTTCGATGCTGGCCATCCTGAGTGGTGTGAGGTGATATCTCATTGTGGTTTTAATTTGCATTTCCCTGATGATTAGTGATGTGGAGCATCTTTACATGTGTCTGTTGCCCATCTGAATTTCTTCTTTGGAGAACTGTCTCTTCATAGCCTCTGCCCATTTTTTAATTGGGTTATTTGCTTTTTGGGTGTTGAGGCATGTGAGTTCTTTATATCTTTTGGATGTTAACCCCTTGTCGGATATGTTGTTTACAGATATATTCTCCCATACTGAAGGATGCCTTTGTGTTCTGTTGATAGTGTCCTTTGCTGTAGAGACACTTTTTAGTTTGATGTAGTCCCATGAGTTCATTTTGCTTTTGTTTCCCTTTCTCGAGGAGATGCGTTCAGGAAGAAGTTCCTCATGCTTATATTCAGGAGATTTTTGCCTATGTTGTCTTCTAAGAGTTTTATGGTTTCATGACTTACATTCAGGTTTTTGATCCATTTCAAGTTCACTTTTGTATATGGGGTTAAACAATAATCCAGTTTCATTCTCTTGCATGTAGCTGTCCAGTTTTGCCAACACCAGCTGTTGAAGAGGCTGTCGTTTCCCCATTGGATGTCCATGGCTCCTTTATCATATATTAATTGCCCATATATGGTTGGGTTTAATATCAGGGCTCTCTAGTCTGTTCCATTGGTCTATGGGTCTGTTCTTGTGCCTGTACCAAATTGTCTTGATTACTGTGGCTTTGTAATAGAGCTTAAAGTTGGGGAGCATAATCTCCCTGGCCTTACTCTTCTTTCTCAGGATTGCTTTGTCTATTTGGGGTCTTTTGTGGTTCCTTATGAATTGTAGAACAATTTTCTCTAGTTCGTTGAAGAGTGCTGTTGGTATTTTGATACACATTGCATTGAATCTGTAGATTGCTTTAGGCAGGATGGCCATCTTGACAATATTAATTCTTCCTATCCATGAGCACAGGATGTGATTCCATTTATTGGTATCTTCTTTAATTTCTCTCATGAGTGTCTTGTAGTTTTCACAGTACAGGTCTTTAACTTCCTTAGTTAGGTTTATTCCTAGGTGTTTTATTCTTTTTGATGCAATTGTGAATGGAATTGTTTTCCTGATTTCTCTCTCTGCTAGTTCATTGTTAGTGTATAGGAATGCAACAGATTTCTGTGTATTAATTTTGTATCCCGCAGCTTTGCCGAATTCAGATATTAGATCTAGTAGCTTTGGACTGGATTCTATAGGGTTTTTTATGTACAGTATCATGTCATCTGCAAACAGGGACAGTTTAACTTCTTCCTTGCCAATCTGGATGCCTTTTATTTCTTTGTGTTGTCTGATTGCCGTGGCTAGGACCTCCAGTACTATGTTGAATAGAAGTGGGAAGATTGGGCATCCTTGTCTTGTTCCTGATTTTAAAGGAAAAGCTTTCAGCTTCTCGCTGTGAAGTATAATGTTGGCTGTTGGTTTATCATATATGACCTTTATTATGTTGAGGTACTTGCCCTCTATATCCATTTTGTTGAGAGTTTTTATCATGAATGGATGTTGAATTTTGTCAAATGCTTTTTCAGCATCTATGGAGATGATCATTTGGTTTTTGTCCTTCTTTTTGTTGATGTGGTGGATGATGTTGATGCATTTTCGAATATTGTACCATCCTTGCATCCCTGGAATAAATCCTACTTGATCATTATGGATGATCTTTTTGATGTATTTTTGAATTCGGTTTGCTAATATTTTGTTGAGTATTTTTGCATCTATGTTCATCAGGGATATTGGTTTGTGATTTTCTTATTTTGTGGTGTCTTTGCCTGGTTTTGGTATTAGAGTGATGCTGGCCTCATAGAATGAGTTTGGGAGCATTCCCTCCTCTTCCACTCTTTGGAAAATATTAAGGAGGATGGGTATTAGGTCTTCACTAAATGTTTGATAAAATTCAGCAGTGAAGCCATGTGGTCCAGGCGTTTTGTTCTTAGGTAGGTTTTGGATTACCAGTTCAATTTCGTTGCCGGTAATTGGTCAGTTCAGATTTTCTGTTTCTTTCTGGGTCAGCCTTGGAAGGTTGTATTTTTCTAGAAAGTTGTCCATTTCTTCTAGTTTATCCAGTTTGTTAGCATACAAGTTTTCATAGTATTCTCTAATAATTCTTTGTATTTCTGTGGTGTCCATAGTGATTATTCCTTTCTCATTCCTGGTTATGTTTATGTGAGTAGACTCTCTTTTTATCTTGGTAAGTCTGGCTAGGAGCTTATCTATTTTCTTTATTTTCTCAAAGAACCAGCTCTTGCTTTCATTGATTCTTTCTATTGCTTTATTCTTCTCGATTTTATTTTTTTCTGCTCTAATCTTTATTATGTCCCTCCTTGTGCTGACTTTGGGTCTCATTTGTTCTTCTTTTTCTAGTTTCGTTAATTGTGAGTTTAGACTGCTCATATGGGATTGTTCTTTTCTGAGGTGGACCTGTATTGCAATATACTTTCCTCTTAGCATGGCCTTTGCTGCGTCCCACAGATTTTTGTGGTGTTGAATTATTTTTGTCATTTGTCTCCATATATTGCTTGATCTCTGTTTTTATTTGGTCATTGATCTATTGGTTATTTAGGACCATGTTATGAAGCCTCAGTGTGTTTGTGGGATTTTTCATTTTCTTTGCATAATTAATTTCTAGTTTCATTCCTTTGTGGTCTGAGAAGCTGGTTGGTACAATTTCAATCTTTTTGAATTTACTGAGGCTCTTTTTGTGGCCTAGTATATATATATGATCTATTCTTGAAAATGTTCCATGTGCACTTGAGAACAATGTGTTTTCTGCTGCTTTTGGGTGTAGAGTTCTGTAGATGTCTGTTAGGTCCATCTGTTCTAATGTGTTGTTCAGTGCCTCTGTCTCCTTACTTATTTTCTGTCTTGTTGATCTGTCCTTCAGAGTGAGTGGTGTGTTCAAGTCTCCTAGAATGAATGCATAGCCTTCTGTTTCTCTTTTTAATTCTGTCAGTATTTGTTTCACATATGTAGGTGCTCCTGTGTTGGTTGCAAAGCTATTTATAATGTTTATATGTTTTTGTTGGATTGACCCTTTTATCATCATATAATATCCTTCTTTGTCTCTTGTGACTTTGTTTTGAAGTCTATTTTGTGTGATACAAGTACTGCAACTCCTGCTTTTTTCTCCCTATTAGTTGCATGAAATATTTTTTTCCATCCCTTCACTTTTAGTCTGTATGTCTTAGGGTTTAAAGTGAATCTCTTGTAGGCAGCATATAGATGGGTCTTGTTTTTTTATCCATTCACTGACTCTATGTCTTTTGACTGGTGCATTCAGTCCATTTACATTTAGAGTGATTATCAATAGGTATGTACTTATTGTCATTGCAGGCTTTAGATTCGTGGTTATGAAAGGTTCAAGCTTAACTTCCTTACTATCTAAGAGTCTAACTTAACTCACTTAATATGCTATTACAAATGCCATCTAAAGGTTCTTTTTTTTTTCTTCCTCCTATTTCTTCCTCCTCCATTCTTTATATGTTAGGTATCATATTCTGTACTCTTTGTCTATCCCTTGATTGACTTTGGGTATAGTTAATTTAATTTTGCATTTGCTTAGTAATTAGCTGTTCTAATTTCTTTACTGTGGTTCTGTTACCTCTGGTGACAGCTATTAAACCTTAGGAACACTTCCATGTATAGCAGTCCTTCCAAAATACACTGTAGAGATTATTTGTGGGAGGTAAATTCTCTAGGCTTTTGCTTACCTGAAAATTGTTTAATCCCTCCTTCAAATTTAAATGATAATCTTGCTGGATAAAGTATTCTTGGTTCAAGGCCCTTCTGCTTCATTGCATTAAATACATCATGCCACTCCCTTCTGGCCTGTAAAGTTTCTGTTGAGAAGTCTGATGATAGCCTGATGGGTTTTCCTTTGTATGTGATCTTATTTCTCTCTGGCTGCTTTTAATAGTTTGTCCTTATTCTTGATCTTTCCCATATTAATTACTATATGTCTTGGTGTTGTCTTCCTTGGGTCCCTTGTGTTGGAGATCTGTGCATCTCCATGGCCTGAGAGACTATCTCCTTCTCCAGATTGGGGATGTTTTCAGCAATTACCTCCTCAAAGACACTTTCTATCCCTTTTTCTCTCTCTCTTGTTCTTCTTGTAACCCTATAATGCGAATATTTTTCCATTTGGATTGGTCACAGCGTTCACTCAATATTCTTTCATTCGTAGAGATCCTTTTTTCTCTCTGTGCCTCAGCTTCTTTGTATTCCTCTAGTCTAGTTTCTATTTCATTTATCATCTTATCCACCGTATCCAATCTGCTTTTGATACCCTCCATTGTGCTCTTCAATGATTGGATCTCGAATGGAATTAATTCCTGAGTTGTTGAATATCTTTCCGTACCTCCATGAACATGTTAATGATTTTTATTTTGAACTCCCTTTCAGGAAGAGTCAATGTCATTTAAATCTTTTTCAGGCGTTGTATTAATAATTTTACTCTGAACCAGGTTCCTTTGGGGTTTCATATTTGTACATGGCCCCTTCTGGTGCCCAGAAACTCTACTCTCTGGAGCTGCTTAGCCCCTGAAGCAATGTCAGAGGTCACAGGGAAGTGGTATTGGTGCCTGGGGGGAGGAAAGAGCTGTTTCCTCCTTCCTGGCTTCTATGCCTGTCTCCACTGCCTGAGCTAGTGGGCTGAGCACACACGTATAAGCCTCTGTGCTTTGCGTTTGTAGTTGATGTAGACAGATCTTTTTCTGGCTAGGCTCATGCCAGGGTAGCGTTTGCTGGTTTGCGATCCAAGTGGGGCTGGCCGGGAGAAAGGCACAGTAGGCTGTGTATCACGGAGGGGGTCCTTGGAGCTGTGTAGCCAGCCAGGGAGCTGGAGCACCTGAAGATCATCTAAGGAGGAAGTTTTCTTTTTCCTCCTTAAATATGAGAGTCTATATGGCAAAGCTCCCAACCTGCTGGGCAGAGCGCACCCAGATAATTTTGTCTACCTGTCCTCTCTCCTGAACAGTAAGCTCTGTGCAATCCTTGCCCCTTTTGCAGCCCTCTTGCTAAGGGCTTCCTTGTTAGGCAGTCTCTCAGACTGCCCGCCTTTCTTTTTTCCCAGAGCAGCCGGATATGGATCCCTGCTTTCCACACAAACGGCTGAAATCTCAAGTCTCCAGGAATTCTGCCTGTCTTAGTTTTCCAACCCCGTAATCACAAGAGTATCATGGAAGCCCCATGAAATGTATGTTTGTGCTCCCAGAGCACATCTCTGGAGTTAGGTATTCAGCCGTCCCAGGCCCCCACTCCGTCCCTGCTCCGTTTCTCTTCCTCCTGCCCATGAGCTGGGGTGGGGGAAGGGCTTGGGTCCTGCCGGGGGCACAGCTTTGGTTCATTACCCTGTTCTGTGAGGTCTGGTCTTTTCTCCAGGTGTATGCAGTCTGGTGAAGTCCTTTTTCCTGTTGCTTTTTCAGGATTAGTTGTATTAATTATATTTTCCTATTATATGAGGTTTTAGGAGGAAGCCTGTGTCTCACCTCTCACGCCATCTTTTTGTGACTTATTTTTTTAATAGCTTTATTGAGATAAAATTCACATACATATGCTGTTCACTTATTTAGAGTGTATATTCCACGTTCTCACCTATAGCATCTGCTGACTAGCCTTCTGGTTTTCAGGTTTTCTCTCCACTGCCCCATGCCTCTATTTCTGGAGTGATTATTCAAAATGAAATTCTCACTTATTTCTCCTATGCTACATGAATCTCCATGGCTTACAGAGGAAATGCCTCAGTCGAATATCAGATTCTTTACATTATTTTTCCTTTCACCTTCTCTGCTGTTTTGTTTCACCTTGGTCATCCCAGAACCCTTCCTGCAAATTGCGATTAGTGTTTATTAAAACCAGAGGAAAATCATGTGTCTCTTCCACTAGACTGAGCTTCTTGAGCACATGGGCAAGGACATACATGCAGTAAATATTCAGTAACCGAGTAGTGTCCATTGAGTAACTGTCTTGCTTGAGGGTTTCAGCCCCAGGCAAGTTCACTATGGATTCAATGATACCAAAAATGACAATGGAATGTTGTGGCTAAAAGGGGCTCATACCAAACTTTATTCTCATGGTGTTCGGTCAAGCACTGGAATCATATCCACCTCTTCCCCAGCAAGCCCTTCTCATCTCTGCCTCTGCTCCAGGCTCTGCCTCTGCTCTTTGCTCGCCAGTCTTTGCTCTCTTCTCTAGGCTTCACTCTCCTGCTTCCCCCTGCTCTGCTCCAGGCTCTCTCCTGCTTCAGGCTCTGCTCTAACACCGGGCAGAGCTCTCTATATAGCAACACAGGCAATAATAGCTTATTGCCAACAGGTGTGCAAGCATGCACCTGAGCAGTAGGCTAGGTATTATTATCATCACATGTTCACAGTGGGTGAGATTAGGATCAGGTGAGGATCCTGGCCATGGACCGTTCCTTTTTTCCCTACAGTTACTTTGTTTTTAATAATATTAAATACTAAAAAATGTCTATTGAATTACATTATCTTTGTTTCCCAGTGATTAAGCAATTGCTTGTTAAATGTTTGTTAATGCATGAATGAGTCACAGTTTTGTTTTGTTTTTTCAGTGAACAAATATATAGTCAGTGGCAGTTATTCAAGAATTAATTTCAACTTTATAATTAAAGACTTTGGTTTACCTTTGGGAAATATACTAGCAAAACCCTTAGGTAAAATACCAATATTATTTGGGAGAACAGGTGAACTGAGTTAGACAGTGTAGCACAGTGATTAAGAACATGGGCTCTGGGTTCAATTCTGGCTCCACCATTGACAAATTATCTGTCTTTGAATGGATTCAGTACCTGCAATTGTTAGGAGGATTAAATGAATAGATGCAGATGGTATGCTTGCTACAGTGCCTGGCAAGATTAAGTATCAAGTATTTGTTGTTGTTCAAGAAAAAAAATGTTTTTATAGAACTCTCTTCACTACACTGAAAGGTCTGATTAAACTCTGAGAATTTGATTGAAAAACTTTCCTAGGAAGGGCCTATAGTTAGCTATTCACATGGTCACCTCTTTCCAGGGTCTGAGCATGTGTTGGGTTCCTAGGAGGGTAAATATGGTTTTTGACTTTTGGATTAGGGTCCTTTTGAATGGAATTATTGAACTGGGTTTTTTTTTCTTTCTTCTTTTGTTTTCTTTATTCCTGTGATAATCTTGGTAATTTTCTGGTTTTTCTATACACTGCCCCCTCTTCAGTTTTTATCCAAATGAAAGATTGCCCTGTGTGGGAATAATTAAAAACAATCAAGGCAAATTCTTGCACTGAATACATATTTATTATGTGCTTAAAATATGCCAGGCACTATTCAGATATAGCCCTTGCTTTAGAAATGCTCATGGACAGCATCCTCCGGGAGATGAACCCAGTGTAGTAGGAGGCCTCTTTTCTTACCTCCCCTGGTGGCTCAGCTCTCTCCGTCCCCTCTCCTGACAGTGCCTGGAAGGATGCAGGCTCTTCTAGCCTGCTGGGGTGGGGCATGGCGAATATGTCCACTCACTCTGTTAAGGATCCACCCAGAGACATTTCGTTCCTAAATCTATTTGTGTGGTATTCTTGTTACTTTATTGGCATAATTTAATTAAATGGAATGAAAACTGATGAAAATGTTTGTGCTAAAATAGAGAGAGCCGTCATTTCTGTGAAAACCTTTGGAAAGACTCCATAAAGACAAATTACTATCAGATTGGATAAAGATGAGGCAATTATGAAAGATTAGGGGAAAAAAACATAAAAATATGGGCAGCTTCCAAATTTTGTTTTCACATTGCTTCAGTGTGTCTTTAAGTTATCATTCTTTGAAGGAAACAAACCTGGGAATCCTCAACATTGTCTTATTTATGCAGCGAAGACAGTGAGAAGCTCCGTTGCTGGATCCTGCTCAAAGGAAAGGCCTTGCCCTACATTAAAAGATTTACAAATAAATGTTTGCTAAAATGAAACATTAAGGATTTACATTTTTCTTAATTCCTCCTTTTAGCTAGCTTTTTTGATTAACTGAGGAATTATTGGTCCCAGGTGTGCCATCTAAATGAGCTGCTTCTGTTCTTGGGGAGTATGGAATGAGGGACCCAACATTTAAATTTTGTCAAAGAATGGGAAATACTTGTTTTGTTAAAGAACCCAGTGCCCTCCAAATTGATTGTTAGTACATGATCTGTTTAAATATGACTTGGTTGATATGTTTGCAAATTACTTTGTATTCTTTTAAGGTATTACAATGGTTAACCTATCCTGACTCTTGTCCTAGAAAGTTTAGGAACAGCCAAGTCTCTTACTTTTGAAAAAGATTAGTTTATATTCAGAATGGAATTGTTTGCAGAAAATAATTGTACAAGGATTAAGAATTAGACAACTCAACCCACAGAAAAAAAGATGGCGGCTTGAGAAGTGAGGCAGAAATCTCCCAAAACCACATATAATATGAAAATACAGTAAATACAACTCTTCCTAAAAGAGTGACCAGAAATAAGATTGCACCACCCAATCTACGTCTGGGAAATGAGAATGGAAAATCTACATCATGGAAGAGGGTAAAGTAACAAAGCATGACCTGACGGACCCAAGCACTCCCCCCACCCCCAGCCCACCAGTGGAAGAGAAACAGAGCAGGGAGGGAGTAGAAGCCCAGGACTGCTGAATACCCAGCCCTAGAAATCCACTCCAGGAGCACAAACCTACATTGCATGGTGCTCTGGAAATCAGAGGGCTTGAAAAGCAAAGTCAGAGACAGATTCCAGATGCTTGTAGGGAAGTTTCCCACCACAGGCTGCTGTGGGTCAAAAGAAAGGTGGGCACTTTGAAAGACTTCCCAACAGTGAGAGGACTGCTAAAGGGGCAAGGATTACACAGAACTTGCTGCTCAGGAGAAGGAACAGGTAGACAAAATCATCCTGGCACACTCAGCCCAGCAGGTTGGGAACTTTCAGGAGCTTCAGGCACTCCATCCCCCTGGCTGGCAATGCAGCCCCAAGGCCACCCAACACGATAAACAGGCGGCCACCCCTTCCTCCCTTCTGGCACCTGCGTGCAAACCTGCAGCCCCTGCCATCGTGCCAAGCCAGCTGGAGGGCAGCCCCACCTATAGCAACTACAGTGGCTTAATGCAGAGGCTGCTCCTTGTGCACGCGGCTAACTGGCCTTGACAGCGGAGGCAGGCACTGCAGCCGGGAAGCAGGAAAGGGCTCTGTCCTCCCAGCAGGCACCACCACCGCTCGCCTGCAACCCCCACCATTGCTCCAGGCCAGCCAGAGGGCAGCCCCGCCTCTGGCAGTTTAGGGGATTAATGCAGAGGCGGCTCCCTACACTTGGCTCACCGGCCCTGACAGTGGAGGCAGGCGTTGCGGCGGGAAGCAGGAAAGGGCTCTGTCCTCCCGACAGGCACTAATGCTGCTCACCTGTGGCACCCACAATCACTCCAGGCCAGTAGGAGGGCAGGCCCACCTATGGCAGCTAGGGGCTTAATGAAGAGGCCACTCCATGTGTGAGGCCCACTGACCCTGACCGCGGAGCCTGGCTTTGTGGCTGGGAAGCAAGAAGGAGCTCACTCTTTAGGGTAGACACTGGCACCACCCACCTCCAGCCACTACCATCACTCCAGGAGCTGGTCACCTCTAAAGAGAAGAGCATCTGGGCACTAGAGGATGCCACCTACATAAACTATTTCTCATTAGCCAATAGGATTATGAAAAGGCAGGAGAACCTGTTCATTCCAAAATCCCTCAAACACCAGAAAGAGGGCTCAGTGATACTGGAATCACCAATCTCCTGAAAAAGAATTCAAAATAACAGTCATAAGCACGCTAATGGAGCTACAAAAAAATATTCAAGGGCTAAGGACAAATTCAGGAGGGAGCTAGGCACCTTGAAAAATACAATAGCTGAAATGAAACATACAATGGAGGGATTTAAAAGTAGATTAGATGAGTGCTCGCTTCAGGAGCACATATACTAAAATTGGAACGATACAGAGAAGATTAGCAGGGCCTCTGTGCAAGGAAGACAAAAAAAATCAGATGAGGTAGAGGAGATGGTAAATGGAATAGAAATTAGAGAACAGGAATACAAAGAAGCTGAGGCACAGAAAGAAAAAAAAGATCTCTAAGGAATGAAAGAATATTACAAGAACTGTGTGACCAATGCAAACGGAACAATATTCGCATTATAGGGGCACCAGAAGATGAAGAGAGAGAAGAAAGTGTCTTTGAAGAAATAATTGCTGAAAAATTCCTCAACCTGGGGAAGGAAATAGTCTCTCTGGCCAAGGAAGTCCACAGATTTCCCAAAATGAATGACACAAGGAAAATACCACCAAGACATATAATGATTAAAATAGCAAAGGTCAAGGACAAGGACAGAGTATTAAAAGCAGGCAGAGAGAGAAAAAAGATCACCTACAAAGGAAAACCCATCAGGCTATCATCAGACTTCTCAGCAGAAACGTTACAGGCCAGAAGAGAATGGCATGATATATTTAACGTAATGAAACAGAAGGGCCTCGAACCAAGAATACTTTACCCAGCAAGACTATCATTTAAATTTTAAGGAGGGATTACACAATTTCCAGATAAGCAAAATTTGAGAGAATTTATCTTCCAGAAACCATCTCTATAGTGTATTTTATAGGGACTACTCTAGATGGAAGTGCTCCTAATGCTAAATAGCTGTCACCAGAGAAAATAAAACGACAGTAAAGGATGTAGACCAATTAATTACTAAGCAAATGCAACATTAAATCAGCTAACCACAAAGTCGGTCAAGGCATACACAAAAGAGTACAGAATATCACACCTAACATAAAGAGTGGAGGAGGAAGAAAAAATAATAATCTTCAGATTATGTTTATATAGTGGAATAAGTGAGTTAAGTTAGACTGTTGGATAGTAAAGAAGCTGCCCTTGAACTTTGGTAACCATTAATCTAAATGCTGCAGTGGCAGTAGGTACCTATCTATCGATAATCACCCTAAATGTAAATGGTCTGAATGCACCAATCAAAAGACATAGAATTACAGAATGGATAAAAAAGCAAGACCCATCTATATGCTGCCTATAAGAAACTCACTTCAAACCCAAAGACATACACAGACTAAAAGTGAAGGGATGGGAAAAGGTATTTCATGCAAACAATAGAGAGAAGAGAGCAAGAGATGCAATACTTGTATCAGATAAAATAGATTTCAAAACAAAGAAAGTAATGAGACAAAGAAGGACATTATATAATGATACAGGGATCAGTCCAACATGAGGATATAACAATTATAAATATCTATGCACCCAACATAGGAGCACCTAAATATGTGCAACAAATACTAACAGAATTAAAGTAGGAAATAGAATGCAATGCATTCATTTTAGGAGACTTCAACACACCACACCACTCACTCCAAGGACAGATAAACCAGACAGAGAATAAGTAAGGACACAGAGACACTGAACAACACATTAGAACAGATGGACCTAACAGACATCTACAGAATACTCCACCGAAAATCAACAGGATACACATTCTTCTCAAGTGCACATGGAACATTTCCCAGAATAGACCACATACTAGGCCACAAAAAGAGCCTCAGTAAATTAAAAAAGATTGAAATTGTACCACCCAACTTCTCAGATCACAAAGGTAGGAAACTAGAAATAAATTGTGCAAAGAGAACAATAAGACCCACAAACACATGGAGGCTTAACAACATGCTCCTAAATAATCAATGGATCAATGACCCAATAAAAACAGAGATCAAGCAATATATAGAGACAATTGAAAACAACAGCTCAGTGCCCCACCCATTCTGGGAGGCAGCAAAGGCAGTTCTAAGAGGAAAGTATATAGCAATTCTGGCCTATTTAAAGAAGGAAGAACCATCCCAAATGAACAGTCTAAATTCACAATTAATGAAACTGGAAAAAGAAGAACAAATGAGGCCCAAAGGCAGTAGAAGGAGGGACATAATAAAGATCAGAGAGGAAATAAATAAAATTGAGGAGAATAAAACAATAGAAAGAATCAATGAAAGCAGGAGCTGGTTCTTTGAGAAAATAAACAAAAATAGATAAATCCCTAGCCAGACTTATCAAGAAAAAAAGAGAGTCTTCACACACAGAGTCAGAAATGAGAAAGAAAAATCACTACAGACATGACAGAAATGCAAAGAATTATTGGAGAATTCTATGAAAAATATGCTAAGAAATGGGACAACCTAGAAGATATGGATTCTAGAAAAATACAACCTTCCAAGACTGATCAGTAAGAAAAAGGAAATCTGAACATACCAATTACTAGCAATAAAATTG
This sequence comes from Phataginus tricuspis, assembly GCA_029783875.1. Taxonomy (NCBI): domain Eukaryota; kingdom Metazoa; phylum Chordata; class Mammalia; order Pholidota; family Manidae; genus Phataginus; species Phataginus tricuspis. The sequence continues at coordinate 26,778,367 of JAQQAC010011087.1, read as the reverse complement.
AATTCGTAATAAAAAAACTACCTAACAACAAAACCCCTGGACCAGATGGCTTCACCTCTGAATTTTATCAAACATTTAGTGAAGCCCTATTACCCTCCTCTTTAAAGTTATCCAAAAAATAGAAGACAAGGGAATAATTCCAAACTCATTCTATGAGGCCATTCTATCAACTCTAATACCAAAACCAGACAAAGGCCCCACAAGAAAAGAAAATTACAGACCAATATCCCTGATAAACATAGATGCAAAAATACTCAGCAAAATATTAGCAAACTAAATTCCAAAATACATCAAAAAGATCATCCATCATGATCAAGTAGGATTTATTCCAGGGATGCAAGGATGTTACAATATTAGAATATCCATCAACAAAAAGAAGGACAAATATCTCATGACTGTTTCCATATATGATGAAAAGCATTTGACTAAATTCAACATCCATTCATGATAAAAACTCTCAACAAAATGGGTATAGAGAGCAAGTACCTCAACATAATACAGGCCATATATGACAAACCCACAGCTAACATCATACATAACAGCGAGAAGCTGAAAGTTTTCATTTAAGATCGCGAACAAGACAAGGAAGCCCACTCTCCCCACTTTTATTCAACATAGTTCTGGAGGTTCTCACCACGGCAACCAGACAACACAAAGAAATAAAAGCCATCCAGATTGGTAAGGAAAAAGTTAAACTGTCACTGCAGAGGACATGGTATTTTATATAAAAAACCTTAAAGAATCCACCTGAATTCAGCAAAGTTGCAGGATACAAACTTAATACACAGAAATCTGTGGCATTCATATATGCTGATGAACTAGCAGAAAGAGAAATCAGGAAAACAATTCCATTAAGAATTGCATCAAAAAGAATAAAATACCTTGGAATAAACCTAACCAAGGAAGTGAAAGACCTATACCGTGAAAACTACAAGACATTCATGAAGGAAATTAAAGAAGACACCGATAAATGGAAATACATCTCACGCTCATGGATAGGAAGAATTAATATTGTCAAAATGGACATCCTGCCTAAAGCAGTCTACAGATTCAATGTAATCCCTATCAAAATACCAACAGCATTCTTCAACAAACTAGAACAAAGAGTTCTAAAATTCTTATGGAACCACAAAAGATCCTGGATAGCCGAAGCAATCCTGAGAAGGAAGAATAAAGCTGGGGGGATTATGCTCCCCAAATTCAAGCTCTACTACAAAGCCACAGTAATCAAGACAGTTTGGTACTGGCACAAGAACAGACCTGTAGACCAATGGAACAGACTAGAGAGCCCAGTTATAAACCCAAGAATATATGATCAATTAATATATGATAAAGGAGCCATGGATATACAATGGGGAAATGACAGCCTCTTCAACAACTGGTGTTGGCAAAACTGGACAGCTACATGCAAGAGAATGAAACTGGATTATTGTCTAACCCCATACACAAAAGTAAACTCAAAATGGATCAAAGACCTGAATGTAAGTCATGAAACCATAAAGCTCTTAGAAAAAAACATAGGCAAAAATCTCTTCGACATAAACATGAATGACTTCTTCATGAACATATCTCCCCGGGCAAGGGAAACAAAATAAAAAATGAACACATGGGACTACATCAATCTAAAAAGCTTCTGTACAGCAAAGGCCACCATCAGCAGAACCAAAAGCATCCTACAGTATGGGAGAATATATTAATAAAAGTTGTATCTGATAAGGGGTTAACATCCAAAATATATGAAGAGCTCACATGCCTTAACACCCAAAAAACAAATAACCCGATTAAAAAATGGGCAGAGGATCTGAACAGACACTTCTCCAAAGAAGAAATTCAGATGGCCAACAGGGACAGGAAAAGATGCCCATCGCTAATCATCAGGGAAATGCAAATTAAAACCACAATGAGATATCACCTCATACCAGTTAGGATGGCCACCATCCAAAAGACAAGGAACAAGAAATGCTGGCAAGGATGCAGAGAAAGTGGAACCCTCCTACACTGCTGGTGGGAATGTAAATTAGTTTAACCATTGTGGAAAGCAGTATGGAGATTCCACAAAAAAGTAAAAATAGAAATACCATTTGACCCAGGAAATCCACTCTTAGGAATTTACCTGAAGAATTCAAGATCCCTGATTCAAAATGACATATGTACCCCTACATTTATCGCAGTACTATTTACAATAGGCAAGACATGGAAGCAACCTAAATGTCCTTAAGTAGATGAATGGAAAAAGAAGATGTGGTACATATACACAATGGAATATTATTCAGCCATGAGAAGAAAACAAGTCTTAACATTTGCAACAACATGAATGGAGCTGGAGTGTGTTATCAGTGAAATAAGCCAGGTGGAGAAAGACAAGTACCTAAAGCACAGCAAAAACTGAAGGAAGACAAAACAGCAGCAGACTCACAGAACCCAAGAACGGACTAGCAGTTACCAAAGGGAAAGGGGTTCGGGAGAGTGGATAGGAAGGGAGGAATAAGAGTATAAAGGCGTATTATTATTAGCACACATAATTTAGAGGGGGGGCATGGGGAAGGCAGTATAGCACAGAGAAGACAAGTAGCGACTCTAGAATCTTACTATGCTGATGGACGGTGATTGTTAAGGGGTATGTGGTGGGCACTTGATAATAGGGGGAATGTAGTAACCACTATGTTGCTCATGTGAAACCTGTGCAGAAAATTGTATATCAGTTATACCTTAATAAAAACAGAAGAAAAGAATTAGACAACTCAACAATTTCTCTATACTTTTAAGTCATAATTTCAGTATCTAGCAGCATTTTCTTTACAGTGAAATCTCAGAACATCATATATATCCATGTTCAAATGTAAGTAACAAATATACAAAAACAGATAAAATGACTTAGGTTATTTGTCTTTGAAAACCTGTGTCTCTGGTCTCCTCTCAGTGAATGCTTTCAGGGCCTTTGTCAATCACTGCTCCCTCTAATATTACCTATTAGGTCCCAGCCTGTGCTCCCTACTCTCAACCTCAGACCTGCTAAGTGCATTGTCTTCCTCTTGAATTTACCTGCTAACTTCTCCCCTTCATGACTATGAACTTCCCTTTCAGAAACAAACCAGTTGAACGTCAAATTTGCCTCCTTTCTTTGCTTTTTTTGGGGAGTGGGGGAGATGGGGAGATAAGAAAGCATTTTGGTTTCAATTTTTTCTCCTAGGGTGGAAATCAACTTTTGCTTTGGAAAATGGAAGGATACTTTAAGAACATAAGAAACTCCAACTGTTTATATTATTGGTTGGAGTGTTGGAAAGTATCATATTTAAGAAGAATACATTTGAGGAGGCCATGTGTAGCAGAGAACCCCTTTGAAGGAAGAGTGGAATAATGGGGCAGCTCCAGAGGCAGGGGTGAGCACAGAATGGTGAAATCAGAGACCATCTGCGCTTTCTTAGAGTGAGGGAGGGCATTTTATTGGGTGATGAGGGATAAAGGGTGGGGAAACCGATAGAAGACTCAGAAGTCATGATGAAAATTCTGCATTGCGTTTACATGTTGTTCCATATGGTCTCTTAGTTATGGTTAGAGGCATGACAACAATGTTCAGGTCCCCTCACTAACGTAAACTCTGCTTGGCCTTTCCAATGATACGTAAAAGTGAATCGGTTGAAAGCAGAATCTGCCTTGCCTCGCCATTGTGAGGTTGAACTTCCAGTCCTGGCCTCACTGTGGGGAGTAGCCCCCATGTGGGACTGTGGGGTGATGAAATGGGTTTGTTTCCATGCAGCCTGGCCCTTGTGCCTGTAGACAGGACAGGCCGTCCTTCATCCTGTGCCACACCCTGCCCTGCTCTCCCTCCATGGTTCCAGCAGCCTCCAGGGTTCTCTGCTCTTTCCACACGGGTACACAAGGCCTAATTATGCCATCCTTACAGTTTATTTCTTCTAGAAATACAGACCTTCCAGAATAATCGTTCTTAAACATCTACTCTTTAAGTATCCTTCTGTGCTTACACATAACTTGTTATTCTAGTTCCATGAAGACACTGTTTCTGAGTTTCTGGCCCACAGTGGAAACATGGAGAAGATAAATCACACTCTTGCTCTCTAAGGAGCCTCGGACCCCCAGGCAGAGAGCACTCCGGTGCTCCTTTGGGATGGCTCTCCTCTCGCTTTTTCCCGCAGTTAAAACAGCACTTTTAAATTCGTGTTTATCCACATCTTGACCCTGCTTAACAACTCATTTTCTTTAGGAAAGTTTTCCCACATTAATAGCTAAGCCAAAGACGCTGTGTTAGTACTCTTGGTCAAATCTCACTTTAACCAGGGTGCCTTTTGCATTGGAATTTTGTATCTAAAATTAGGCCAGGCTTGAATATCATTTTCTCAGCATCAAAAACATTAATATAGTAATTGGATTTGGTGAAGTGATATCAATTTGACTAGTTCACAATTTTTCTAGTTATTTTGATATGTTGGAATTGTCCTTTTGTTTATTATTGCTTCTGTTTTCTGCTCCCCTTCCCATCTTTAGTCTGTAGCTTAAAAGCCTCAAAGGGCCTTTTGTTTTTTCAGTAGTCCCCCAAGGTGCCAAGCAGCAAAGGCTGGATTAAATTAGAAACTCTGGGAGAGTGTTTTGTGGACTTCAAGGTGCTTGTAAATGTAAGATATTAATATTGCCACTGTAATTCCTTCCTAATTAATAAGATGTGTTCCTGAACCCATTATGTTATAAATGTTACTAAAGATGGACTATTGCCAAAAGTGTTAAGATGTTAAGAATCATGAAGGAAGTGAAAAATTTTGCATGTTGATTACTTTCTAAAAGAGCTTCTCACATATTTTGGTTAAGAACCCTCCTCACTGAAGTGTTACTGGTTGAATTTGTTCTCCTCAGTTCCAGCCCCTGCTGCAACAAAGGACTGAAAGGCAGAGACACAATAGCGAGCAGAGTGAAAGTTTTATTTGAATACATTCCAAGAGATGGCACTGCCAGAGTAAAGATAGACAAAGGCCCTGAACTTTTAGGGGCAGTTCTATTTATCACCACCTACCTGGGAGGCACTTTGGTTGACAGGGTGAGGTAATTTCATTTACCTCTACTTATACACCCATTCCTCTTTGGTGCACATGTCTTTTCCCAAAGTGCACACAGAATAGCCCATGGGAAGGAGGGCAAAAATGTAATTTTATTTTAATGAGATTATAATGAGGTGAGGTTTGGGCAGTTCTTAGTTTACTTCTATTGCGCCCTTGTTGGGACCTGGTTGGGAATAGTTTGGCCTGGTCCTTGTACGCAAGAAGTTATCTCCCTGCAAAGGCTTTGTTGTTTTCACATGGGACCCCCTAACTGGACAGTTTTTCCTTGAACCTTATCTTCCCTGTCCCTGCATGCTCATGTCTATCATTCTACCTAACATTCCTAATAGAAGGAATATAATGCCATGTTTTATACACACACACACCCTGAAGATGAAGTTTCTTCTCTGGCAGCTTGAGCATAAGCTGGAAGAAGAGCTGCAGAATGTACAGATGAGAATTGCTATCATTGGGCTCCAGCTGGGAACAGTTCTGCAAGGAGGGTTGTAGTGCTTCACCTGTCCTTGTGTGGGTAAAATTGTAACATTTCCAGAATATCTCGCCTGGCATTAGTGCATTTGCACATCCTCAGGGGTGAAGAGAAGTTCATCTCCATATTAATGAGTAATTACCTGGGCAACCAAGGGCATGTATGAACCTGAGAGGTTAAGGGGAGGGGACTGGCTTGCCTGCTTGCTGGTTCTTGCAGAGCAGAGGAGAAAGACGGCCCAGGACTGCAGTTTGTGAGCAATAAACGCATTTTAAACTTTATTTCTCCCTTTGACTGATTTCAGTTTTTAGAGGTATGTTGCCCCGGGATTTCCTCTCCCCAGACTTATATCTGCCGGCAGTCGGCAGGGTGCCTCTGAACCTGAAATCTGTCATAATGGGTGCGACCTTTGGGAGGGCTGCTCCTGTGGATGGTGGGGAGGCCCCAGCCGATGCAGAGGCAGAGGGTGCCGCTTCACCTGTTATTATCCCCCCAGCTGTGGCGCTTCCAACTTAGAAACCCCTAGTGGGGAGTTGGTCTAAAGTAAAGTACCTCCTAGAGAGGTGGGGACTTCCCTAGAAATGGGGAAGGGTGGAAACAGCAGAAGCTGCAGAATTAGCCCTCCGTGAGTTGGACAACTGCTTGGAGACCTTAGGGGGCCGTGTGGTGGCTGGCATTGTAGGGTCTCTTTTCATCGAGATAGTGGAAAATGCTATACTGGAGAAAGAGAGGATTATCGAGAGGGTTAGCAAGGAGAGAAAGGGACTTAGGTGGGAGAGGGACACACTTCATTGCTTGGAGGAGCTGGGCGATAACCTATGGGATGATGTTAAAGAAGAGAGACAGTTACTGAAAAGGCAGGTCACGCTCCTAGGAGATTCCTTGGCAGTGGTGTCGGGGGAGAGACGCGGGGAAGCAACGTTGCAGGAGGCCGTGCGGGAGGGGGAGGGAAGAGCAGCGCCTTCAGCCCCGGAGATGGTGGTGGAGGAGCCCCAGGGAGGAGGGGAGGAGGCGGGGCCATTAGCGGATCTGCTACCCAGGCACCGCTAGAGCTACCATCTTCTCCTGTTTTAAAGGCCCGACCTGCTGTAATTAAGAAAATAAAAACGAGACAGCGGCAGGTTCCTCAGGGGGAGGAGCAGCCCCCTCCCCAGGTTGTGGAGCGCTCCATGCTCTGCCCCTATGCCCAGAATGAGCTGGTGGACATGAGTGTCCGGTATAGGCAGAGGCCATCAGAATCTCTGCCTACATGGCTTTTACATCTCTGGGATATGGGGGTGGAAACCGTTGCTGTGTCGGGTACCGAGATGAGTAGAATGGCTTCCCTGACGACTCACCCTTCCCTCCAGCAGCAGTTGCCCGTCATGCCTCAGGGAATCAGACAGTCCTGGAATGGCTGACAGCTGCCATCAGGATAGTTTGGCCTAATCAGGGTGCTGTACCATATTTTCCCAGTACTTGGAAAATGTATCCAGAGCTCCAACAGGTACTGTGGCAATTGAGTATGAAAAACATCATCTATAATATGGACCCCCAGGGCCCTGATGAGGAGGTGTTCACCATGGGAATGAGAAACCTGGTGCTGCATCAGCTCCCACATCTCTCTTTGGGTCCCTAGTGAATACTCTTGCCCCCCACCCAGGGCACCCATAAGAGAGGCTACTCGTACATTAGCATCTCTGGGGAGGTTGAAACAATAGGGCACAGAGGGAAGTACGGGCCATGACTGAAAGGAGAAGGGCAAAAGGCCCCGTGAAGGTCTCGAGGACCTAGATGTGGGTTGATTTGATAAAGGCCGGGGTCATGAAAGAAAAACTCGATGGGCAGCCCAATAGAATATTGTTAAAACTGTGGCACCAATTAAAGCCAGAGCAGCAGTTCCAGCCGCTGAGGTCCAGGACACGGAAACCAGAGTCAAGGCCTCATGCCTGGCCTGTGTCCCTGCAAAACTTCATGGGAGACAGTACTCAGGATTCACCTGAGCCCTCACCCCCACGGGAGGATGATTGGGCATCGCTGTTTGACTGAGGACAGGGCGTTTACCCCCAAAGGAGTATACTGTGTACATTTCTCCGGTCCCTGAATATATTTTGGGGGTAGATATCCTGCAGGGCCTGTGGTTACAGACCACTGCAGGTGAGTTCAGACTGAGGGTACGTGTGGTAAAGGCAGTTCTGAGGGGACATGCTAAGCATCCATCTGCAGCTCTGCCTGTACCTCGGTGGGTGACAAATATTAAGCAGGATAAATTGCCTGAGGGACACAAGGAAATGGAGAAACTCTGCAGGAGTAGGAGAGGGTGGGCATCATAAAGCCCACTCATAGTCCTTTTAATTCCCCAGTGTGGCCATTGAGAAAGGCAGACAGCTCCTGGAGTATGACTGTAGACTACAGGGAATTGAATAAAGTCACGCCCCCTTGGTATGCTGCTGTCCCATCTATAGCAGACATTCTGGACACTCTCAGCCACAAATTGGGAACAAATCATTATGTACTAGACCTTGCTAATGCTTTCTTCTCTATTGACATAGCACAGGAAAGCCAGGAACCGTTTGCCTTCATGTGAGATGGCCAGCAATGGACATTCACTGTCCATCCACAGGGATATCTCCACAGTCCCACCATCTGTCATGGACTTGTAGCCCAGGACTTGGCCACATAGAGGAAACCGCAAACAGTGTGACTGTATCACTACATTGATGACATTATGCTCACATCTAATTCTCTTTCAGATTTAGAAGGGGCAGTTCCTAGACTGTTGCAACATCTACAGGAAAAAGGATGGGCTTGGAACAGTACCATGGTTCAGGGACCTGGTTTATCTGTGGAATTCTTAGGGGTTGTCTGATCGGGTAAAACTAAAGTTGCTCCTGAAGCAGTTATAGGCAAGGTCCAGGCTTTCCCCACCTCTACTCCACTGTGGCAGTATTACAAGAGTTTTTGGGTCGTTTGGGCTACTGGAGAGTGTTTATCCTGCACTTGGCACAAATTCTGAAGCCCTTATACCGATTGGTACAAAAGGGCATCAGGTGGGACTGCGATGAGACGTACAGCTGCTTCTACTGCTGCCAAGTGGGCAGTCAAGGCCGTACAGGCCTTGAATGTAATGGACTCATCAAGACCCTGTGAACTAGATGTTCACCTAACCGAAGATGGTCATGGATGGGGTCTTTGGCAACGGCTCGAATGGACACGCCAACCTGTTGAATTCTGGCCACAACTATGGAAAGGAGCAGAGGTCCGATACACCTTGATAGAGAAGCAACTGGTTGCTGTGTACCACGCTTTGCTGGCTACAGAGCCCACTGCTGGAATAGCTCGACCAAGGTGATAACCACCTATCTCATCGTCAGGTGGGTGCAAGCCTGGACCCAAAGGCCATGGAGTGGCATGGCTCAGACACCTATATTGGCCAAATGGGGCGCATATTTACAGCAGCGCAGCACCCTCTCTACTAGCCCCTTAAGTGTAGAACTCCAGTGCTTATTGGGGCCAGTGACCTATACCAGTGAAAAGCAGGAAGAACTAGCTTTTCAGCCCTTATTAGCCGAGACTCCTTATCAGGAGGGTAAAGCCCCTAAAACTATACATGCTTGGTACACAGATGGCCTCCAGTCATGGGTAGCCCCCGAAGTGGAGGGCTGTGGCTTTCCATCCTAAGACTGAGACAATATGGATGGAGGATGGAGAGAGGATAAGCAGTCAATGGGCTGAGTTGCAGGCAGTATGGTTCATGATCACCAAGGAGCCCTCCCCTATAGTTGTCTGCACAGACAGCTGGGCGTCTATCGGGGCTTGACCCTGTGGCTACCGACATGGTATCATGCCAACTGGATGGTTGGTCATCAGCCCCTTTGGGGGCAAGAGTTGTGGCAAGACCTATGGGCCTCTGGTCAGACTAAGACTGTTACTGTCTATCATGTGACTGGCCAGTTGCCTTTGGCATCCCCAGGGAATGATGAAGTAGTTGCACTGGCCCAGGTGCACTGGCTACAAGGAAAGCCTGCCTCTGATGTGGCCCAATGGCTACAGCAGTGTTTGTTGCACGCAGGGCAAAAGACAATGTGGGCTGTAGCCTGTAGGTGGGGCTTGCCATTGACCTTTGAAGAAGTCAGCCGAGCCCGGAAGGAGTGCCATAAGTGCTCTAAGAGGGACTTACACCGAGTCCCACAGCAACATGGGACAATAGGAAGGGGGCCAATACCCCTTGTCAGGTGGCAAAGAGACTATATTGGGCCTCTGCCCAATCAGAAGGATATCAGTATGCCATGACGTGTGGACACAGCTACTGGACTGTTGGTTGCTTCTCCTGCATGTCATGCAGATCAACAAACAACCAAGAGGGCCCTGGAGCATCTCTTTGCAGCCTATGGCCGGCCGCAGGTGATTGAAAGCGATCAAGGCACCCACTTTACTGGACATGCATTACAAGAATGGGTGCAGCAGTTAAGAATAAAGTGGAAATTTCATGTACCATATAATCCTACTGGGGCAGGCATGATAGAGAGGTACAACGGTTTGTTGAAATCTGGCCTGCAGTTGGACACCAACAGTCTACGGGGTTGGTCAGGTCGCCTATGCACAGTACTGCGGCATTTGAATGAGAAGCCACGTAAAGGAGCTTTGAGCCATGTGGATATGCTCACGCACCTTGCTGCCTCTCCTATACAATTGTATGTCCAAACCAAAGAAGAGCTATTGAAGCCAGGATATGGCCAGCAGAGGAACATCCTGCTGCCAGCCTCTACTGCATTAAGCCCTGGAGACACTGTTGAATGACCTGGCCCTGGACATTTAGACACATGGACCAGCGATACCTGGCCCTTCTGGCACCTTGGGGGAAAGCCTGGAACCTGGCCTCGTGTGTATTCCTGGAGTAACAGCTGAATGGCCCCCAAAGGTCACGGTAGTGTACCCAACACGTCCAGGAGGTAAGAGCAACTTGCAGGGAAGTTTTGTTTTATCTTTATGGCCAGTGCATGTACTTCCCGTAGCCCTATATATTGACCCATCTGTAACTCCCACAGGGAGGGGGTGAAAATCTAGTATACTGTACCAGGATGACATCCCATTCCTGCCACTGTTTTATCACAAGACCACTCTCTTGCATGCATCCTACCTGATGGATAAGATTTACCTGTGCTGGTGTCATTAAAACATGTATCTTATCGCCCTTAAGGTTGCAGTCCTTGTGGCCTGAATGCGCCCTCTGGCTGCAGCTGCCGCCTGATGATTGCTCTGAACCCTGGGCTACTGCCTGCCTGTGGAGTGGACGAGCTATGGACTTAATCTGCATGGGACTTTAAACCTAGCTGAATCCTTTGGGTTGAGGATTGTCATAATTTTATTGCTGTTGCTGTTGTTATGTCGTTAGTTTGGTCACAGTGCTCCAGTTTTCTCGCCCAGGGACCATTGAGGAAGAAAGGGAACAAGTAGATTGTAAGGCGATATTTCTGGAGGGGTGGCCTGTGGGTAAAATTGTAACATTTCCAGAATATTTAGCGTGGCTTTAGTTCATTTGCATATCCTCAGGGGTGGAGAGAAGTTCATCTCCATGTCAATGGGTAATTACTTGGGCAACCGAGGGTGTTTCTGAACCTAAGAGTTTGGGGAGGGGGCTGGCTTGCTTGCTTGCTGGTTCTTCAGAGCAGAGGAGAAAGTCAGCCTGGTACTGCAGTTTTTGAGCAATAAATGGGTTTTAGACTTTCTCCCTTTGACTGATTTCGGTTTTTAGAGGTATTTTGCCCCGGGATTTCCTTTCCCCTGACTTACACCTTGCCTTTCAGCACTTCGTGTGGAAATTAATTGGTGACATCCGTGCAAATGATTAAGTCTGTGAAATGGTCATTGGTGCACAAGAAACTCTGGTTGAGGAAGTATTTCACAGCCAAAAGGTGGAAGAAAGATACAATGTATTAAATATTCTTTTATAGACATCAGTTGTTGAAAAAGAATGGCATGGAAAAGCAGTTCTGTGATAGGTCAATGATCCACGGAAGGTATAGGAAGGAGCAAGACTTTGGAGATGGTTCACTGCATAGTTTGCTCTTAGAGTTGCCCTGTAGATTGTTGTCATATGCATCCAGCCTAAATTTGGAGATTAAAATTTCCTGAGGGTGGTTGTCAAGGATTAGTAAGACAGTGAGCTGTGCAAAGGCACAGCACAAGGGCATTTTCTGGAGTGATGAAATTACTCTGTATCCTGATTGTGGTCATGGTTTCACAGCAAGTGCATTTTTTAAAACTCAAAGAGCTGTGCACTAAGTTGAGTGAATTTTACTCTATGTAAATTAATAAAGTTTAAAATGTATAAAGATTTATTGAAAAACATGTTTGGAAAGTCTTTTGTCTGTGGCTCAGGGACTGATGACAAGATGAAAGAACTAATTTGTTTCCAAAATGAATTAAGAAAAACAGCCTAATACTAATCTAAAATTTGATTTTGTATAGCAAGTGGCTCTTTTCAAACTCCAAATAAGGTTTTTTTAATTGAATTTTTAGAGTTCCAGCTAAAGGGAAGTGTTAAGAGGAGTAGGCTTCTTTAGGTTTTCTTTCTTTAAGTCCTCAACTCCTTTCCAGTAGAAAAGGAGCTGCTCATCTTATGTATTGTTTTGCTGATGAGAGGAAATTCATGAGGTAAGCCATAGTTTTCAGGCATTGGAGAATTCACTGGTCATGGTTAAGAACAAAAATGATCAGCAGTTTTGTTTTGTTGCTTTCAGATTCTTTTTTCTTAAATTGGGTCACGCACATAAATTCCAGTAATTGTATAGAAATAATATGCTACTACTGTTAAGCCTATTAAAGCCACACAAGGCATTCTTCATGTGCTTCTAAAATCAGCATGGTAGTAGGATGGTAAGAAGTAGTGCAGTGGAAGCATTGAGAATTTCAGTTGTCTAAGGAGGGGGAGGGCTCAAGGTTAATGTCAGATAGTGGTGTCATTAAAAACCACAAAGTTTGTAATCTGGTAAATTTAAAATAATTTCAAACTAAAAAGAATATTTTAAACAAGTTGGAATGATAAATCTGCTCACAAGTTTGACCTTTATGAGCAATGTTTAAGTGTCTATAAAATACCCTAAATTTGAGATGCTATTTAAGGGTTTAACCTGGAAAATATTTTTTAAAATTTAATAGACTAAATGGCATGTGACTATGATCCAGTTGAAAGTTGATTTAACAGTTGGATAACAAATATTTGTTGAGTACTTACCCTGTAGTTTTTATTCTTTAAAAAGAGGATTAGTGACCTTTCAAAACTAGGATGCCAAGTCCTACTTATTTATTCCTTTGGAGGAAGCAGAAGGTTTATAACCTAAAGTTTTTGGAAAGGTTCCTATTGGAAGTCCTTGTCAACTGATAGCATAGTTACTAATTAATATGTTATTTGAGATTAACAGGATTTGGCATTTCAGGCTTTTTCTCCCTGTTTCCTTGGTCAATATGTCACCAAACCATGCTGTCATTTATACTTATCATAGTTTATTGTGCTACTCTAAGTATGGTCCAAGATACTGTGCCAGTCTGAGAACTGTTAGTAGTTTAGGGAAGGATCAGCAACTCATGCTGAAATGTGAAGCAGCAGGCTGCTTCCTTCATTGAATATGTCCAGGAATGGGAAAAATGGCCATACCTAACATATAAGTATATTCAGTGACTATAGCTCCAGGAGGAGGGGGCTCCCTGTCTGGGGCAAGTTCTCTATGCACCAAAAAAAGGCAAGGGTGAAAAGTTACAGGTAAAGGGGGCTACCATGTTTATTCTCATGGCAGTCACAGGCAGGTCAGTATACTCTGCTGGCTCAAATGCACTCCCCAGGCTGGCTACAGGATCTGCTCCCCAGCATGAGTTTAATCCTCTATGCAGTAGGTTTGAGTCTCTCCTTGCTCTGTGCCCTCCAAACTCCCTGCTCCCACACTTGGGCTTAATTCTTCAGGAGCACTGGGGCTCCACAGCTCGCTCTCCTCTCTCCCAGCAGCAGCCCCCTGCTCCCACACTCAGGAAGCAACTCTGTGGGCAGGTCCCTGGTGACTGGCAGATACCTGACCAATTACATACCAGGAACACAGGCAGAGAAGAGAATGGGTGTTTCCTCTCTACCCCTCCCCTGGGCAGGTACCCCGTAACTGACTAGCAGCTCAGTCACCAATAAACATCCCATAAATGTGCAGACATGCTCTTATATATATATTCAGTGGGCACTATTAAGACCGGCAGGAATGATGGTTAGAAAGTTCCATTTTCCCCACAGTGACATAGTTGGTTTGCATTCTGATACAAGTCTGTCTTTCCCTGTGTTCTGGTGAAGAGCACTCTGACCTGCTCTAGTTTGCAGCATTGCAGTTGAATACTTTATCCTCTCCTTTCTGAAAAAGGTGAATTTGGATAACATTCATGCTACTGAGCAGGAGCAGTGCCTGTTGTGTTGTTCCCATTCATGACTCTGAAACTGTGGTGCTCCACAGTCCTACTCTGTGGCTGGCCATTTCCAGGTGGACTTGGGGACAGTGGGCCATCCTCCAGAGAGGTTGCCTCCATCCTTTGCCTCAGCACACTGGTGTTGGCAGGAGCATTATCTGGCTCAATGAATGGTACCCTACAGAGACTTGCTACTCATGACTGGCTGTTACCTCCGTTGCATTGTTCTTGTGTGCAAACATGCGTGCGTGCACACACACACGTGAGGAGAGCTTTGAAAACAGGACAAGGTATTAATTTGAACATTTCAATCATTGGGAGAAAGAACCAGCTCCAAGAATTCCTTCTTGGCTCTTCTTTTTGTTTCATATGAATGCTTAGAGAAGCTATTCTCCTGTATGTACCTTTTTGTATGGACAGTGGTAGTCTGCCTCATTTTCCATGTGGCTTGATATCTGATCCTGTCTTTTGATATGGTTTCATTTTTTGTTGTTAAGTGATAGCATACAGCAAAGGTATTTCCTTATAGAAATAATGATTTTTAATTGAGTTTTTGTGTTTATTCACTGAATAGTAATGCATTTACATGAGTTAAAACTTGAAAGGTTCAAAAATACAGTGATAAAATCTCTGTATCTCCCAACAATAAATTCCCTGACATAGAGGCAGCTGATGTGATAGGTTTCTTCCATATGCTTCCAGGGATATTTAGTGTGCAGATAAATAAATAAATATATATAAAATAAACATACACCTATAGATAGGTTCATATATATTCACAAATACATATGTGAAAAATGAATTTAGTGAATTTGTTTTACACCTGGTTGTTGTGTACAAATAAGAATGCTGTTCGTAATTAAAAAAATGTTTAGGTAAAGGAATACATGTGTAGGATGACCACTAATGTGACTGAACTTGAGAATTTGTGACTTGGGTGGTATTTTATAAGACAGTTTTGATCTTTTCAGGATAATAGAAATTCTTGCATCATGAAAAAATGACAGGCTGAGAATAATGGCTGGTGTGCTTGTTATTTCAGGTTTGAATCAGTTTCACCTATAGGTCAGGAAAAGAAGAAGCGCTTTATTAATAACAAATACGTTGTTCTGCTCTTTGCCAAGGATAGTACTAGGATTGGATTGGAGCCAAAGCAAAGGAACAGTCTATTTGGGTACTTACTATAATTTTTTGATAAGAATGAATTTTAGAACTGCTCATAAGGCCAAAGCCTGTTTAAACAGATTGTCATGCAACTGTGGGAAAAGCGTCTGTTGTAGTGGGATAATTCAACAAAAATGCATCTGATTGGAAAGTCACTGCCTTTAAAAATAACCTTCATAAATTTAAACAGAGGTGAAATAGTTATACCCTTTAACCTACAAATTCTACTTTATTGTCGTCAGGAGAGTTAATTTGGGGGTGGAAGAGGCTCAATTTCAGTGACACGGGTCTTTGAATAAAGTTGCCTTAACTATCCAGTTTCAGCCTCTTCCTCACTCTCACTTCCTATGACTGTCTCTTTCTCTCTCATCCCTGCATATCCCTCAGCATTTAGTCTATGTTTCACTTCTCATTTCCGGCCTCTAAAATGAGTTACTGCCTCTTGTAGGCTAACAACCCCTGTTTTAGGCTTCTTTGATTCTTCTCCAACTATTTGCTGAAATCTTGCATTGTGTTCTGGGCGAGGAGCACCAGAGGTGCATGGAGCCCTTTCTTTTGATATGGTTTCATTTTTTGTTGTTAAGTGATAGCAAACAACAAAGATAGAAGTGATTTTTAATTCAATTTTTGTATTTATTCTTTGAATAGTAGTGCATTTACATGAGTTAAAACTTGAAAGGTTAAAAAATACAGTAATAAAAATCTGTGTGTATCCCAACAATACCCTTATAATACTATGCCCTTACATAGAGGCAGCTAATGTGATAGGTTTCTTGCATATGCTTCCAGGTATATTTAGAGGCCACAAAGAGAGTCTGTCTGGTGTGGAACAGGAACAACTCCCTGATCAAATAATGCCTTGAGAGCAGGGCACATATTTTATGTGAATTCTCTTCATTGGGGCTGAAAAAGGACCTGGGCACACATAAACCCTTCCATATCACTATGATTTTTGAGTACCCAGGTCAGTGATTCTGGACGTTTTGGGAAGATTATTTTGGTTATTTTGTTTTACTCTTTCATGGGAAAAGCATTAAAATAATGTGAGTTAAAATTAATTTTGTTTTGTGTGACTATAAAGATAAAGCTTGAGAGGCTTAGGGAGTGATGGAACTGTTCTGTGTCCTCATTATGGTAGTGTTTGCACAAACCTGCATTCATTAAATTTGTAAACATGGACACTAAAAAGTCAACTTTATTGTATGATATGAAAATGAAATGCACAATAACTAAGAATTTTTTGTATCCCTGCAAATAGAGACATATCTGTAGGTGTTATTAATTAAGGAATCGCTGCTATACTGGATGAACTGTTGTACGGCCCAATTATAAATACTGGATTTCCAAAGACCTAGTCAGAATGTTTCCTATCTATTCCCTTTCTGTCTTCTCCCTCTATATACACACCTTTCTGTATTTCCATTTTTTTAGTATAAAGTCAGTTCTAAACTGAGTGAGGATAACAAACCAGTGATGATGACTATTTGTTTTTCCCCCTAAATCCTTAGGAAGAATTTTGAGCCATTTTATATGGGAAGCCATGTTATAAGTGAAAGCAAAACACTGGCCACTAGGAAAGCACCAGCTACTCTTGCCTCCTTGTGTAGAGAGACTCATCTCTTTAATTATCAGAACTTTAGTTTCCTCTTTGCATTATTATTGTCTATATGGGAATATATGAGACTTTAACCGTGGCTGCTTCTGATTATCTTCTTCTCCTTGTTGGCCAGATAAAGTTGATGTCACACATGGGGCTGCCAGATGAATCGAACAGGTACTTAATTGGGGACACATCTGTGGGGACTTTTGGTGATGAGGATTTCTGTTTATTGGACAAAATATTACTGGACTTAACGGCAATGCTGTCAGCTCTTTCATTCTGTTTTTAATTACCGTGTAAACCACAGAATTGGGAGATCACATTGTAACACGTAGAGTGTTTTCATTATTGAGACCTGCTATAGGTATTTTTACAGCAATTATAAGCAGAAATACAACTTTTCATTTTATGTGTTAAAATAGTAATTCAAGAAAAAACTCTGCTGTAAACATCAGAAAGAAGGCAATTTTATCTGAGCCATGAGAGGCCCTTATTTTACTTTCATTCTGATAAAACAATTTATAAAAACTAGAATAATTTACAAATCTAATATTAAAATGAAGTAGATCTTGATGAATTCATTGAGTAAGGAGTAAGCCAGGATTTCTAATTTTAAATACTGTTAAAAATATTCCCCAAAGTAAAATGGAGTTTGCTTTTAAAATATATGTTGATTCTTGAGAATCAGCCATTTTGCTCCATCTTCAAAATAGTTGACTATTAATTAAGCAGCCATGTGGTTATAGTCAGACTTTAGAATACCTATACTCATGACCATAGAATTATTTTTTGGCTTTTTGCCTAGAGTTTATTAATAGTATTGTACATTAGGTTTTAGTCAAAAGAATATTCAGACTTTGGCTTTTAGATACGTTCATGCCACTTGAGTTTGCCACTTTTTCTGTGACCTAACATAGGATCAGTTTTCTAATGCTCCATGTCTGCTTGAGAAGAAGATAAATTTTCGATTATAAGCAGGTAATGTTACCAATATCGATACTTCTCCATAAGCTGCATTCTATTAGACATATCGTTTAGGTCCCCTAAATATTACTTACTTTTTGCCCACTTGTCTTGATTTAGAGTGGTATTAAAATCTATTAAATAGTGTGTTCCTGTTATAAAGCATCTACTCTAGTGTCTGGTTTATGATTGTAGTTGCTACGTTATTTGGTGCATAGGGATTTGTAACATATTTTCATTTAAAATTATGAACTTTAACATTAAAAAATACGTCATTTTCAGTTTTTTTACATAAATTTTACTTTGATATATTTTTTTCAGTATACCTTTATTTTTATTCTTTTTTCCCCTTTATTTTTATTAAGGTATTATTGGTATACACTCTTATGAAGGTTTCACATTGAAAAAACAATGTGGTTACTACAGTCAACGTTATTGTGTCCCCACATACCCCATTGCAGTCATTGCCAACAGTATAGTAAGATGCCACAGAGTCACTATTTGCTTTCTCTGTGCTACACTGTCTTCCTGATAATCCCCCCACACCATGTGTGCCAATCATAATACCCATCAATTCCCTTCTACCTTCCTCCCCACCCGCCCTCCTCCAACCCTCCTCCTTGGCAACCACTAGTCCCTTCTTGGAGTCTTTGACTCTGTTGCTGATTTGTTCCTTCAGTTTTGCTTCATTGTTATACTCCACAAAAGAGGGAAATCATTTTGTACTTGTCTTTCTCTACCTGGCTTATTTCACTGAGCATAATATCCTCCAGCTCCATCCATGTTGTTGCAAATGGTAGGATTGTTTCTTTCTTATGGTTGAATAATATTCCATTGTGTATATGTACCATATCTTCTTTATCCATTCACCTACTGATGGACACTTAGGTTGCTTCCATATCTTGGCTATTGTAAATAGTGCTGCAATAAACATAGGGGTGCATATGTCTTTTTGAATATATGAAAGTATATTATTTGGGTAAATTCCTAGGACTGGAATTCCAGGGTCAAATGGTATTTCTATTTTTAAGTTTTTGAGGAACCTCCATATTGCTTTCCACACTGGTTGAACTAGCTTACATTCCCACCAGCAGTGTAGGAGGGTTCCCCTTTCTCTGCATCCTCGCCAGCATTTGTTCTTCGTCTTTTTGATGCTGGCCATTCTAACTGGTGTGAGGTGATATCTCATTGTGGTTTTAATTTGCATTTCCCTGATAATTAGTGATGTGGAGCATCTTCTCATGTGCCTGTTGGCGATCTGAATTTCTTCTTTGGAGAATTGTCTCTTCATAGCCTCCACCCATTTTTTAACTGGGTAATTTGCTTTTTGGGTGTTGAGGCATGTGAGTTCTTTATATATTTTGGATGTTAACCCCTTGTTGGATATCTCATTTACAAATATATTCTCCCATACTGTAGGATGCCTTTTTGTTCTGTTGGTGGTGTCCTTTGCTGTACAGAAGCTTTTTACCTTGATGTAGTCCCATTTCTGCATTTTTGCTTTTGTTTCCTTTGCTTGAGGAGATGCATTCAGAAAAAGATACTCATGTTTCTATACAGGAGATTTTTGCCTATGTTGTCTTCTAAGAGTTTTATGGTTTCATGACTTACATTCAGGTCTTTGATCCATTTTGAGTTTACTTTTGTGTATGGGGTTAGACAATAATCCAGTTTCATTCTCTTGCATGTAGCTATCCAGTTTTGCCAACACCAGTTGTTGAAGAAGCTGTCATTTCCCCATTGTATGTCGATGGCTCCTTTATCGTATATTAATTGACCATATGTGCTTGGGTTTATATCTGGGCTGTCTAGTCTGTTCCATTGGTCTATGGGTTTGTTCTTCTGCCAGTACCAAATTGTCTTGAGTACTGTGGCTTTGTAATAGAGCTTGAAGTAAGGGAGCATAATCCCCCCAGGTTTATTCTTCCTTCTCAGGATTGCTTTTGCTCTTCGGCATCTTTTGTGGTTCCATATGAATTTTAGAACTATATTCTCTGGTTTGTTGAAGAATGCTATTGGTATTTTGATAGGGATTGCATTCAATCTGTAGATTGTTTTGGGCAGGATGGCCATTTTGACTATTAATTCTTCCTATCCATGCACACGGGATGTGTTTCCATTTATTGATATCTTCTTTAATTTCTCTCATGAGTGTCTTATAGTTTTCAGAGTATAGACCTTTCACTTCCTTAGTTAGGTTTATTCCTAGGTGTTTTATTCTTTTTGATGCAATTGTGAATGGAATTGTTTTCCTGATTTCTCTTTCTGCTAGTTCATCATTAGTGTATAGGAAACCAACAGATTTCTGTGGATTAATTTTGTATTCTGCATCTTTGCTGAATTCAGATATTATATCTAGTAGTTTGGGAGTGGACTCTTTTTTTTTTTTTTTGGTATCATTAATGTACAATTACATGAACAACATTATGTTTACTACACTCCCCCTATTATCATGTCCCCACCACAATACCCATTACAGTCACTGTCTATCAGCATAGTAAGATGCTATAAAATCACTACTTATCTTCTCTGTGTTATATTGCCTTTGCTGTGTCCCCCCGGTATATTATACATGCTAATTGTAATGACCCTTGTCACCCTTATCCCTCCCGACACACCAACACTCCTCAATCCCTTTCCCTGTCATAAATGTCAGTCCACTCTTGGATTCTGTGAGTCTGCTACTGTTTTGTTCCTTTAGTTTTTGCTTTGTTCTTTTACTCCACAGATGAGTGAAATCATTTGATATTGGTCTTTCTCCTCCTGGCTTATTTCACTGAGCATAATACACTCTAGCTCCATCCATGTTGTTGCAAATGATAGGATTTGTTTTCTTCTTATGGCTGTATAATATCCCGTTGTGTATATATACCACATCTTCTTTATCTATTCATCTACTGATGGACACTTAGGTTGCTTCCATTTCTTGGCTATTGTAAATAGTGCTCAAATAAACATAGGGGTGCATATGTCTTATTCCAACTGGGCTGCTATATTCTTAGGGTAAATTCCTAGGAGTGGATTTCTGGGGTCAAGTGGTATTTCTATTTTTAGCTTTTTGAGGAACCTCCATACTGCTTTCCACAATGGTTGAAGTATTTTACCTTCCCACCAGCAGTGTAGGAGGGTTCCTCTTTCTCCACATCCTCGCCAACATTTTTTTGTTTGTCTTTTGGATGTTAGCCACCCTAACTGGTGTGAGGTGATATCTCATTGTGGTTTTAATTTACATTTCTCCAATAATTAGTGATGTGGAGCATCTTTTCATGTGCCTATTGGCCATCTGAATTTCTTCTTTGGAGAAGTGTCTGTTCAGTTCCTCTGCCTATTTTTTACTTGGCTTATTTGCTTTTTGTTTGTTGAGGTGCATGAGCTCTTTATATATTTTGGATGTCAACCCCTTATCAGATATGTCATTTATGAATATATTCTCCCATACAGTAGGATGTCTTTTTGTTCTACTGATGGCATCCTATGCTGTACAGAAGCTTTTTAGTTTGATATTGTCCCACTTACTCATTTTTGCTTTTGTTTCCCTTGACTGGGGAGATATGCTCATTAAGAAGTTGCTCATGTTTATGTCCAAGAGATTTTGCCTATGTTTTCTTCTAAGAGTTTTATGGTTTCATGACTTACATTCAGGTCTTTGATCCATTTTGAGTTTACTTTTGTGTATGGGGTTAGACAGTAATCCAGTTTCATTCTCTTACATGTAGCTGTCCAGTTTTTCCAACACCAGCTGTTGAAGAAGCTGTCATTTCCCCATTGTATATCCATGGCTCCTTTATCACATATTAATTGACCATATATGCTTGGGTTGATATCTGGGCTCCCTAGTCTGTTCCTTTGGTCTATGGGTCTGTTCTTGTGCCAGTACCAAATTGTCTTGATTACTGTGGCTTTGTAGTAGAGCTTGAAGTCATGGAGAGTAATTCCCCTGCTTTATTATTCCTTCTCAAGATTGCTTTGGCTATTCGGGGTCTTTTGTGGTTCCATATGAATTTTAGAACTATTTGCTCTTAATTCATTGAAGAATGCTGTTGGTATTTTGATAGGTATTACACTGAATCTATAGATTGCTTTAGGCAGGATGGCCATTTTGGCAATATTAATTCTTCCTATCCATGAGCATCGGATGTGTTTCCATTTATTGGTTTCTCCTTTAGTTTCTCTCATGAGTGTCTTGTAGTTTTCAGAGTATAAGTCTTTCACTTCCTTGGTTAGGTTTATTCCTAGGTATTATATTCTTTTTGAGGCAATTCTTAATGGAATTGTTTTCCTGATTTCTCTTTCTGCTAGTTTATCATTAACGTATAGGAATGCAACAGATTTATGTGTATTAATTTTGTATCCCACAACTTTGCTGAATTCAGATACTAGTTCTAGTAGTTTTGGAGTGGATTCTTTAGGGTTTTTTTTAATGTACAGTGTCATGTCATCTGCAAACAGGGACAGTTTGACTTCCTCCTTGTCTATCTGCATGCCTTTATTTCTTTGTGTTGTCTGATTCCCATGGCTTGGACTTCCAGAACTATGTTGAATAAAAGTGGGGAGAGTGGGCATCCTTGTCTTGTTCCTGATCCTAAAGGAAAAGCTTTCAGCTTCTCGCTTTTAAGTATAATGTTGTCTATTGGTTTGTCACATATTGTCTTTATTATGTTGAGGTACTTCCCTCTATACCCATTTTGCTGAGAGCTTTTATCATGAATGGATGTTGAATTTTGTCGAATGCTTTTTCAGCATGTATGGAGATGATCATGTGGTTTTTGTCTTTCTTTTTGTTGATGTGGTGGATGATGTTGATGGATTTTCTAATGTTGTGCCATATGCATGCCTGGAATAAATCCTACTTGATCATGATGGATTATCTTTTTGATGTATTTTTGAATTTGGTTTGCTAATATTTTGTTGAGTATTTTTACATCTATGTTCATCAGGGATATTGTTCTATAATTTTCTTTTTTTGTGGTTTCTTTGCCTGGTTTTGGTATTAGTGTGATGCTGGCATCATAGAATGAGTTTGGAAGTATTACCTCCTCTTTTACTTTTTGGGAAACTTTAAGGAGAATGGATATTAGGTGTTCACTAAATATTTGATAAAATTCAGCGGTGAAGCCCTCTGGGCTGGAAGTTTTGTTCTTAGGTAGTTTTTTTATTATAAATTCAATTTCATTGCTAGTAATTCGACTGTTCCGATTTTCTATTTCTATCTGGGTCAGCCTTGGAAGGTTTTTCTAGAAAGTTGTCCATTTCTTCTAGGTTATCCAGTTTGTTAGCATATAATTTTTCATAGTATTCTCTAATAATTCTTTGTATTTGTGTGGTGTTTGTAGTGACTTTTCCTTTCTCAGTTTTAATTCTGTTTATGTATGTAGACTCTTTTTTTCTTGATAAATTTGGCTATGGGTTTATCTATTTTGTTTATTTTCTGGAAGAAGCACCTCCTGCTTTCACTTAATTCTTTCTATTGTTTTATTCTTCCTGATTTTATTTATTTATGGTCTAATCTTTATTATGTCCCTCGTTCTACTGACTTGGGGCATCATTTGTTCTTCCTTTTGTAGTTTCATTAATTGTGAGTTTAGACTGTTCATTTGGGATTGTTCTTCTTTCCTGAGGTAGGAGTGTATTGCATTACACTTCCCTCTTAGCACGGCCTTTCCTTTGTCCCACAGATTTTGCGTTGTTGAATTATTGTTGTCATTTGTCTCCATATATTGCTTGATCTCTATTTTTATTTGGTCATTGATTGATTGATTATTTAGGAGCATGTTATTAAACCTCCATATGTTTGTGGGCTTTTTTGTTTTCTTTGTGTAATTTCTAGTTTCATACCTTTGTGATCTGAGAAGCTGGTTGGTACAATTTCAATCTTTTTGAATTTACTGAGGCTCTTTTTGTGGCCTAGTACGTGCTCTATTCTTGAAAATGTTCCATGTGCACTTGAGAAGAATGTGTATCCTGCTGCTTTTGGATGGAGAGCGTAGACGTCTGTTAGGTACTTCTGTTCTAGTGTGCTTTTCAATGCCATTGTCTCCTTATTTTCTGTCTCATTGATCTGTCCTTTGGAGTGAGTCAAGTGTTGAAATCTAGAATGAATTCATTGCATTCTATTTCCCCTTTTAATTCTATTAGTATTTGTTTCACATATGTAGGTGATCTTGTGTTGGGTGCATCAATATTTATAATAGTTATATCCTCTTGTTGGTCTGATCCCTTTATCATTATGTAATGTCCTTCTTTCTGTATTGTTAATTTCTGTGTTGTAAAGTCTGTTTTGTCTGATACAAGTACTGCAACATCTGCTTTTTCTCTTTTAGTTGCATGAAATATCTTTTTCCATCCCTTCACTTTTAGTCTGTGTATGTGTTTGGGTTTGAAGTGAGTCTCTTGTAGGCAGCATATAGTTGGGTGTAGTTTTTTTATCCATTCACTGACTCTATGTCTTTTGATTGGTGCATTCAGACCATTTACATTTAGGGTGATTACCTATAGGTATGTACTTATTGCTATTGCAGGCTTTAGATTCGTGGTTACAAAAGGTTCAAGGATAACTTCTTTACTATCTAAGAGTCTAGCTCACTTAATATGCTGTTCCAAACAGTCTAAAGGTTCTTTTCTTTCCTCTCCTTTTCTTCCTCCCCCATTCTTTGTATATTAGGTATCATTTTCTGTACTCTTTGTCTTTCCCTTTTTATTACCTCTGATGACAGCTACTTAACCTTAGGAACACTTCCATCTATAGTCGTCCCTCCAAAATACACTGTACAGATGGTTTGTGGGAGGTTAACTCTCTCAACTTTTGCATATCTGGAAATTGTTTAATCCGTCCTTCAAATTTAAATGATAATCTTACCAGATAGATTATTCTTGGTTCAAGGTCCTTCGGCCTCATTGTATTAAATACATCATGCCACTCCCTTTTGGTCTGTGAGGTTTCTGTTGAGAAGTCTGATGATAGCTTGATGGGTTTTCCTTTGTATGTGATCTTATTTCTTTCTCTGGCTGCTTTTACTTTTTTTTTATGATTATTATTTTTTTTTCTCTTTTGGTATCATTAATCTACAATCACATCACATGTGCAACATTCTGGTTACTAGACTCCCCACATCATCAAGTCCCCCCCACATACCCCATTACAGTCACTATCCATCAGCGTAGTGAGATGCTATAGAATCACTACTTTCTCTTCTCTGAGTTGTACAGCCCTCCCCACGGCCCCCCACCTACATTATGTTTGCTAATTGTAATCGCCCTTTTTCCCCCTTCTCCCTCCCTTCCCACCCATCCTCCACAGTCCCTTTCCCTTTGGTAACCGTTAGTCCATTCCTGGGTTCTGTGAGTCTGCTGCTGTTTTGTTCCTTCAGTTTTATTCTTTGTTCTTATACTCCACAAATGAGTGAAATCATTTGATACTTGTCTTTTTCGGCTTGGCTTATTTCACTGAGCATAATACCCTCTAGGTCTATCCATGTTGTTGGAAATGGCAGGATTTGTTTTCTTATTATGGCTGAATAATATTCCTTTCTGTATATGTACCACATATTCTTTATCCATTCATCTACTGATGGACACTTAGGTTGCTTCCATTTCTTGGGTGTTGTAAACAGTGTTGCAATAAACATAGGGATGGATATGTCTTTTTCAAACTGGGCTGCTGCATTCTTAGGGTAAATTCCTAGGAGTGGGATTCCTGGGTCAAATGGTATTTCTATTTTGAGTTTTTTGAGGAACCCCCATACTGCTTTCCACAATGGTTGAACTAATTTGCATTCCCACCAGCAGTGTAGGAGGGTTCCCCTTTCTCCACATCCTCGCCAACATATGTGGTTGTTTGTGTTTTGGATGGTGGCCATCCTTACTGGTGTGAGGTGATATCTCAGTGTAGTTTTAATTTGCATTTCTCTGATGATTAGTGATGTGGAGCATCTTTTTATGTGCTTGTTGGCCATCTGAATTTCTTCTTTGGAGAAGTATCTATTCATGTCCTCTGCCCGTTTTCTTAATTGGATTATTTACTTTATGTTTGTTGAGGTGCATGAGTTCTTTATATATTTTGGATGTCAACCCCTTATCAGATACGTCATTTATGAATATATTCTCCCATACTGTAGGATGTCTTTTTGTTCTATTGATGGTGTCCTTTGCTGTACAGAAGCTTTTCAGCTTGATATAGTCCCACTTGTTCATTTTTGCTTTTGTTTCCCTTGCCCGGGGAGATATGTTCATGAAGAAGTTGCTCATGTTTATGTCCAAGAGATTTTTGCCTGTTTCTTTCCTAAGAGTTTTATGGTTTCATGACTTACATTCAGGTCTTTCATCCATTTTGAATTTACTTTTGTGTATGGGGTTAGACAATGATTCAGTTTCATTCTCTTGCAGGTAGCTGTCCTGTTTTGCCAACAGCACCTGTTGAGGAGGCTGTCGTTTCCCCATTGTATATCCATGACTCCTTTATCGTATATTAATTGACTGTACATGTTTGGGTTAATACCTGGACTCTATTCTGTTCCAGTGGTCTGTGGATCTGTTCTTGTGCCAGTACCAAATTGTCTTGATTACTGTGGCTTTGTAGTAGAGCTTGAAGTCAGGGAGCATAATTCCTCCTGCTTTATTCTTCCTTCTCAGGATTGCTTTGGCTATTCGGAGTCTTTTTTGTTTCCATATGAATTTTAGAACTATTTGTTCCAGTTTGTTGAAGAATGCTGTTGGTATTTTGATAGGGATTGCATTGAATCTGTAGATTGCTTTAGGTAGTATTGCCATTTTGACAATATTTATTTTTCCTAGCCAATAGCATGGGATGAATTTCCATTTGTTAGTGTCCTCTTTAATGTCTCTTAGGAGTGTCTTGTAGTTTTCAGGGTATAGTTCTTTCACTTCCTTCGTTAGGTTTATTCCTAGGTATTTTATTCTTTTTGATGCAATTGTGAATGGAATTGTTTTTGTGATTTCTCTGTTAGCTCATTGTTAGTGTATAGGAAAGGAACAGATTTCTGTGTATTAATTTTGTATTAGTTTTAGTGGTTTTGGAGTGGAGTCTTTAGGGTTTTTTATGTACAGTATCATGTCATCTGCAAATAGTGACAGCTTGACTTCTACCAGTCTGGATGCCTTCTATTTCTTTGTTTTGTCTGATTGCCATGGCTAGGACCTCCAGTAGTATGTTGAATAACATTGGCGAGAGTGGGCATGCCTGTCTTGTTCCCGATCTTAGGTGAAAAGCTTTCAGCTTCTCACTGTTAAGTATGATATTGGCTGTGGGGTTGTCATATATGGCCTTTATTATGTTGAGGTACTTGCCCTCTATACCCATTTTGTTAAGAGTTTTTATCATGAATGGATGTTCAATTTTGTCAAATGCTTTTTCAACATCTATGGAGATGATCATTTGGTTTTTGTTCTTCTTTTTATTGATGTGGTGGATGATGATGATGGATTTTCAAATGTTGTTCCATCTTTGCATCCCTGAGATGAATCCCTGTTGAACCTGGTATATGATCTTCTTGATGTATTTGTGAACTCGGTATGCTAATTTTTTGTTGAGTATTTTTGCATCTATGTTCATCAGGGATATTGGTGTGTAATTTTTCTTTTTTGGTGGGTATTGCCTAGTTTTGGTATTAGAGTGATGCTGGCTTCATCAAATGAGTTTGGAAGTATATTACCTTGTCTTTTATTTTTTTGAAAACTTTAAGGAGAATGGGTATTATGTCTTCTCTATATGTCTGATAAAATTTAGCGGTGAATCCATCTGGCCCGGGGGTTTTGTTCTCTGTTTCTGCTTTTAATTGTCTGTCCTAATTCTTGATCTTTGCCATTTTAATTATTGTATGTCTTGGTGGTGTCCTCCTTGTGTCCCTTGTGTTGGGATGTCTGTGCACCTCCATAGCCTGAGAGACTATCTCCTTCCCCAGATTGGGGACGTTTTCAGCAATTACATCATCAAAGACACTTTTTATCCCTTTTTCTCTCTGTTCTTCTTTTGGTATCCCTATTGTATGAATATTTTTCCATTTTAATTGGTCATACTGCTCTCTCAGTATTCTTTCATTCCTAGAGATCCTTTTTTTCTCTCTGTAATTCAGCTTCTTTGTATTCCTCTTCTCTAATTTGTTTCATTTATTGTCTCCTCTACCATATCTAATTTGCTTTTAATACCCTGCAGTGTGTTCCTCAACAACTGGATCTCTGTCCTAAATCCATTCCTGAGTTCTTGAATATTTTTCTGTATCTCTAGGAGCTGTTTATGATTTTAATTTTGAAATCTCTTTCAGGAAGATTTATTAGTTCAGTCTCACTCGGTCCTTATTCAGGTGTTGAGATTTTGCTCTGAAGCAGGTTTCTTTGATGTTTCATATTTGTATGTGGTGCCCCCTAGTGCCCAGAATCTCTACTCTCTAGAGCTGCTCAGTCCCTGAAGCGATGTCAGGGGTTGCAGGGGAGCAGTACTGGTGCCTTGTGGGGAGGATAGAGCTGTTTCCTGCTTCCCGGCTGCTCTGCCTGTCTCCACTGCCAGAACCAGTGGGTTGAACACACAGGTGTAAGCCTCTATGCTTTGCGTTTGTAGCTGCCATAAGCGGAGCTTCCCTCTACCTGGCTTGATGCCAGGGCAGGGTTTGCCGGTTTGCATGCCAGGTGCGGGCTTGCCAGGAGGCAGACGCAGCAGGCTGCGTATCACGGTGGGGGGCCTTGGAGCTCCATAGCCATCCAGGGGGATGGAGCGCCTTAAGATCATGAAAGTTCCCAACCTGTTGAGCAGAGTGCACCCAGACAATTTTGTCTACTGTCGAGGTTTCTAGCTCTCCCCGTGACCCTCTGAGCCTGCAGAGGGAAAAAAAGGGGGAAAGGCATGCCCCGACAGGGCGAGAGCGGGAGAGATAAGAGCCGGCTGTCCGCCCGGTCCGCAGCCGCCGTCCCCGGAGACAATCAGACGCGACAGGGAGCTCAGTCAACGCAGGAACTCGTTTATTGCAGCTTAGAGCATGGAATATAAACACATTATAGGGTGTGGTCTCTTCTGATTGGTTACACCTTATGCTAATAAGGCGATCTTCAATTTTCCAATTACGCACAGAGTTGTGCCCATGCGTAGTTGTCTGACATAAGCAGCAGATTTAAGTGAGAACACTTGGCGGGAAGCTGTGGCGCAGCAGAAATTCAAAGGTTCTCAGCGGTCATCTTTGTGGCGCAGCTGAAATTCAAAGGCAGTTCCCCACAGTCTACCTGTCCTTTCTCCTGATTAGGAAGCTCTTTGCAATACTTGCACCTTTCGCAGCCCTCTCGCTTTTAGGAAGTCTCTCAGACTGCCCCCCCAGATTGGCTGATATGAATCCTGTTTTCCACCAGCAGCTGGAATCTCCCATCTCTCCTGGTATTCCGCCTGTCTTACCCTTCCAACCCCACTAATCACCAGAGCACTGTGCAATGTTTTCATGCTCCCAGAGCAGATCTCCAGTGGTAGGTGTTCAGCAGTCCCAGATCTCCACTCACTCCCCGCTCCATTTCTCATCCTTTTGCTGTTGAGCTGGGGTGGGGGAAGGGCTTGGGTCCTGCTGGGTCATGGCTTTGGTACATTACCCTGCTCCATCAGATCTGTTCTTTCCTCCAGGTGTATGCAGTCTGGCACAGCCTTCTTCCCTGTTGCTCTTTCAGGATTAGTTGTATTAACTATATTTTCATATTATATGTGGTTTTAGGAGGAGGTCTCTTTCTCTTTTCTCATGCCGCCATCTTTAATCCTCGTTATTTTTATTCTTACTGAATGACTTTGATTTATCTTATGTCTCTCATCTCTTGTATAAAACAGAATTTGATTTCCTTTTGCAAGACAGTTTGAAATATTTTACTTTCAATTGGTGTGTTGAGCCCATTTACATTAATTGAGATGCCTGCTGTGTTTAGTTTCAACTTTGTCATGTTACTTTATGTTTTATATTCTATGGTATTATGCTATATTTACTGTGTTTCTTTCTCTGTCTGATCTGTTTCTTTACTCTCTTTTTTAGGGAGGTATTTTAGGAAGGTTAATTTTGTATCTTTATATTCTGTACTGTCTTAATTCCCTTTGCCTTAACTTAGATTTGTACTATTTGGTTTGTCAGTTTTAAGTAATATCCTTTGAGTATGTATTATCTATTTGACAATTAATTTATTCCATTTTCTCCTTTCTCTTCTCATTATGTCAGTTGTATTATTTCTACATTGTTAGAATGTTCAGTATTTACATACATCTGTTTTTAGTCTTAGATAAGCAGCTAAATCTCTTCAGTGCTTACCATTAGTCGTCTTGCCAAAGTTCCCCTACTCATCTCATTTTCCAAAAGATTTATTTTACAGAACAGTGCTTCTCCAACATTAATGGTCATATAATAAGCATCTGGACTTTTTGGGTGGGGCCTAGAGTCTCATTCCTTAAATACTACCAGATGATTCCAGTGTTGTGAGTAATGAACCCTACTAAGTATAGCAAAAAATTCCTCAAGAATAGTTCCTGAGCTCTGGAATGTGTAAGACTGTACTTCTATAACATTTATTCTTGAAGGACAACTTCGCTAATTCTTTAAAAATTGGCTCAGTTTTCTTAGTTTCCTGAAAATGCTACTCCAATATTATCTTGGCTTAATGCTGTCATACTCTGATGCCAGTTGGATTTTTCTCCTTTTGTGAGTAACTTGTTCGTTTTGCTTTGAGGCCCTGGGGTTTATTACTACTTTTTAAGTTTATCTTTAAAATGTAGTAGTTTTATAGGTGTATGTCTCCGAGTAGATTGGTCTGGATCACAGATACACTGTGGACCCATTCAAATGTAGTTTCAGGTCTTCTTTTATTTCTGGGACATTTTCCTGAATTATAGTTTCTAATAATAATTGCAGTCTATTATTTTGTTTTTCTTCAGGGTCTCCAGTTAAATTTATGTTGGGTCTTCTTTGCCAACCTTCCATATCACTCACTTTCTCTTATTTTGGCATCTCTATTTTTGTCCTCTTGGCTTTTAAGCCCTTCTTTGATGTCCCTTATTATATTTTCATTTCCTTACCTTCTGCCTTGGCCACTTTGTAATTTACTCTTTGTTTCTAAGATGATTTTTGTCTTTGTCTTCCATTCTTCACTGGGTTGTTACTTTTATTTCACATCTTCCTGTTTGTTCATTTGTTTGATATTTTTGTCTGAGTTTTAAAATTTCTTATTTGGAGGTTTTCTTTCATATTTGTAAATGCTTAAGATTATTCAGGTTTAAATGTTGAGTTATAATTTTAATTTGTTCATGTTTTGTTCATGATTGGCTTTTGCTTGAGTCATTGTTTTTTATTTTGTTGGGGAGCAAAACCAAAAGCTGAAATACCTTGATTTTTAGTGTCTATTTTATTCTCATAGTAACTTTGTGCAGATGTTATTGGTTTTTGTTGATGTTCATTTTGAATGTATTATTTTTCTGGACTAACAAAAGTAGTTCTACTTGGCAGGGCTGAGGTTTGAGTGGTTTGCCCAGTTCTTTAGTTCATGAATACTCTCTACTCCCAGTAGGTAAAATGCTATTTCTTTCTGTCTTTCTTTTTTTTTTTCTATTTTGTCAAGTATTTTTTTAAATTGAGGTAGAATTGACATATAACATTCTGTATGGCATAGTGATTCAGTTTTTGTATATATTATAAAATGATCACCATAATAAGTATGACTAACATCCATCTCCACATATAGTTACAAAAATTTTTTTTTGTGATGGGAACTTTCAAATATGCAATACAGTATTATTAAGTATAGTCACCATGCTGTACATTATATCTCAAGTTATTTATTTTATAACTGGAAGTTTGTGTCTTTTGACCCCCTTTCATCCACACCTCATCCCCTACCTCTAGCAGCCACCAGTCTGTTCTCTGTATCTATGAGCTTAGTTTTGTTTTTGTTTTTTTAGATTTTATATATAAGTCATATCATACAGTGTTTGTCTTTCTCTGTCTGACTTACTTGACTTAGCATAATGCCCTTGAGGTCCATCCGTGTTGTCACAGATGGCAAGAGTTCCTTCTTTTTTATGGATGAGTAGTATTCCTATGTATGTGTGTATGTATATAAATACATATAGATACATAGTACATCTACCACATCTTTATCCATTCATTCAACAATGGATTTTCAGTTTGCTTCTGTATCTTGGCTTTTATAAATAATGCTGCATTGAACATGGGAGTACATGTGTCTTTTCAAATTAGTGTTTTTGTTTTCTTTGGATAAATACCCAGAAGTGGAATTGTTAGACCATATGATAGTTGTATTTTTAATTTTTTGAGGAACCTCCATACTGTTTTCCACAGTGGCTGCACCATTTTACATTCCTACCAACAGTGCTTGAGGGTTCCCTTTCCTCTACATCCTTGCCAACACTTGTTATTTCTTGTCTTTTTGATAATGGCCATTCCAACAGGTATGAGGTGACATCTCATTGTGGTTTTGATTTGCAAAGAAGTACTGTTTCTTTAATGAGTATCTTCTTTGTGGTGAGAAGTGCGAGTATTGCTCTGGTTTTTATAGGACCATAATCTCTACCTTTTACTTTCTTCTTTTCCTTAATCACCAGCTTCCAGGAAATACCTGATCCTTCCATGCAATCCTTCTTCCAGAAATGGTGCCTTCCTAAGACTACCATCTCTGGTTCTATTCATTTCCAAGCCTTGTGCTGGGGATGATTTTTTCCTCTCTACTTTTTCCAAAGTCTCTGATGTGACTGCCCAGTAGATGTGGGCTTTGGAGCTGCTCTTCCTAGGTCAGGGTGCTGATTTCCCTGTTTCCACGCAGCACAAGGGGCATTCTTCTCCTGCTGGTGTTGCTGGCGTGAGTGCTGGATCATTTCACTTGTTCTCTCCTTGGTGATGTTTTGTTTTGGCTTGGTTTGTTTAGGATATATGAAGAAATTAGGATTTAGGTGGCCCCATTAACCTGGAAAACCCCAGAATTATTTAATATTTTTATATCTGGAAAAAATTGCATTTGTTTTGATATTTTCAGGCAATTTTAATATATGGTGTTAACTTATAAACTAAAGAATATGTCATCGTCTGTTTAGTTTACAGCATATTTTGTATTCTTTAGATGATCATTATACTTACTCTGATTTATACTTAGTTTACTACAAAATCTATCTTGTTAACATAATAATAAACCTCTAATATCATCTGTGAGGCACATGTTGTATTCATTTAATTGGATTGGGGCATTTTGAAATTGAATTTTTATAAATATACAGCCATTGAATAAAATGTGAAAACTTTTCTCAGAAATTTATTGCACAGATTAGTCCATAAATCTGTGATTTAAATCCTTTGTAACTTTGCCCCACATCACTAAAAAGCAGCATGGGGTGTGTGGGTGTGGGTGTGGCTGTGGGTGTGTATTGTGTGTGCCATGTATAAACATACGCATGTATGTACGTATTTTATAAATCTATACTGTTTTCCCACTGTTGTTGATGTCAAACAGTAAATTAGAAATTATTTCAGACTCTAAGAGAATTTTAAGGAAACTTTATTATTACTGTTTAAGTAGGGCTGAAATAAGAATATAGATGCTATATCCTATAATATTTAGTAAATATTCGAAATACTTTAAGGAACTTTTTGTTAAGATGTAACATACCTACAGATACCGGTTATGGGCATCAAGCTCAGTGCCAAGAACACATTTGTAAGACAGAACATTTTACTAGAAGCCCCTTCTTTCCCTTCCTAGTAACTGCCAACCAGAAATTACCACTGTCCTGACTTCTATTGCCATTTAGTTTTGCCTCTTTAAACTTTGTATAAGTTGTTCAGACACTTGTGTCCTCTATATTTTTTCAATTATCCCAGTCTGTTGAAATTATTTCCTAACTGTGGTGCTTTTTAAACAGTTTTTTTCTCTGACTTGTTAATTCATCACTTAGTATAACTGTGTTGATGCGCACACTGGCGCTTCTACATGGCTGGCAGTGAGCCGCAGTACTCCACAGACGCACTGTTTCCGGCATCATAAAAATAATCATAAATGTTACATCTCAAAATCCAGTGAAGAAACTGTCAGAATGATGGCTAATTAGAGACATTAATAAAAGATGAAGATACTTGAAGATTTGGTGAACAGGACAATTAGTGTGTTGCTAATTCTGAAAGTGAGTCTAAAATGGGAAAGATAATTTTACAGCCCATATGTTAGTCGTCTCCCTGACTAAAGAGATAACTTGGCAGTCTTTTTAAAGCTTCCTGATTTTCATCATTCGATTGATTTTCCCTAAGTATACTGATTTCAATGATTTTTTCACTTAATGCTTTCTAACCATATTATGTGAGTATGCTATAGTATATTGAATGTTGTCATTTGAAAATAGAAGTGATAACTCTGTTACAGAACAAACAGAATAAATAAATCCAAAGTGAAGAGACGATTGGCATATTATAAGGAATGATTTCCAGAAAACCTGAGGTTTGAAGTGACCAATCTCCGTTAGATTCCTTATAAATTGCTGGCATTTTGATATTGAAATAGAAGAAAAATGTGCAAGGGAGAGAAGCACATTTGAAAAATGGGCCTCTCTCTTTCTAAATGCATCCTTTCCCTGCCACCACCACTTAACAGATCTATTTGGGGAACTTGAAAAAAGGAGAGAAGAGACCTAAAACATCTTTCCTTACTTAATAATTCTTCACCCATTACATTCCTTCCTCCTTACCAAATGGGGTTTAAGTGCTTTGTGGTGCTGAAGAAGGGCAGTTCACTGGCCTCCGACCACAGGGTTGATTGTGCCCCCTGAGGGTCAATCACCTAGCAGATATTTGGGGGCTTACCACACCTCGTTCTGGCCCTGGGCAGAAACAGGCTTGGTGCCTGGCCTCTTGGAGTTTCGTGTAGTGTGGACACGATGTGCCAAATAGTCACACAGAGAGATAAAAATGGCTGGAGTGCAGAGTGGAGTAACTTGACATTGTCAGGTGTCAGGGAGAAGATATTTTGAGGAGGAGTGATCACATGGAACCTGAAGTGACAGATGGGGAGGAGGGACCCCAGAGGGGAAGCTTTGGGTAGAGAGGAAGATGGTCCTGCCCGGGAGCAATGAGGGATCTGGAGAAATGCGGTGGGGGCCGGGGAGGACCCAGAGCCCAGATGATGTGGCTGGTTCAGGATGAATGAAGGATACTTTTCCTCTACTTACAAGCCCTGGTCAGAGATGGGTATGGGGTGGGAGTGTGCTAGGGTGTTGGCCTGATTACATTTGCAGTTTGGAAAACAAAACAAACCTCGTCCCGCTGAGCCCAGAGGGTGGTTCTCATATGCAGCATGGAGGATGTTTCCAAGGGGTCAGGAGTGAAAATGAGTTAGGCAGTGATTGCAGGGGTCCAGCAAAGGGATCTTAGTTGCTTGGAACAGGGCAAACAGTGGTTCTTCTAGAAGCAGTATTCAAAGGTCTCAGTGGTGCGGGGGATGTGGAGCGTGTTAGGGGAACAAGGATGTCATGAGTGACTAGGTTTCAAGCTTGGGTATTGGATGGAGGGCCAGTCAGTGAGAGAGGGAATACTGGAAGAAGACTCTGTTCTGGCCAAAGATCCTGAATTTACCTCTGGTTCTTCTGAGTCTCAGGTACCTTTGAGCCTGGCAGGAGGAGCCCAGTGGGCAGTGAATGGCTTAGAAACCCATGTCTGTGAATCACTTGCATGAGGAATCCATACTCCTCTTACCCTCCCCTTTCTGCCCTGTCTCAGCTCTGCTGCACATGATCAGTGCACAGGCCACCTGGTGAAGGAAGGAGGCGTCTTGGGGAAACCTTCCTTGTCTCTGGGGCCCCAGAGAAATTACAGCCAGGCCAGGTAAGTGGTTAGGGGTGGGCTGTAAATGCTGGAACTACTGCAGTCACGCTAGGACCGCCACCATACAGTCCTGTCTCAGAGTCTCCGTGGGAAGGGATGGGCAGAGGGTGTCAGAGGGCTGGCTTGGAGACCCAACAACACTGCTGCTTCACGCTGTCTTTGGATTGTTCCTCTGAGGACCCCAGGTCGTCAGAGTAGGTAGAAAATGTATTCTTAATTAGAAACATGTTCACCCAACTGTCACAGAAAGCTGAATTTTTCTCATTCTTTGTTTGAACTGCTTGAATAAAAGCAGGAGAAGGTGAATGAACATGATGTACACACAGGGCTTGTTTGAGGTGAATTATTCAGTTCGTGCTAGAAGTTAATGCTTTGGCTGCTGTGAGGGATTTGTCTCCTGGTTTTCTTCCTACCTCTTGGGCTGGTCCTTCTCGACCTTCTCCCTGAGCTTCTCCTTCTTAGGACTCATCCCTGTTCCTCCCCTCCCCTCCCTCTAATAGAAAAGCAGGAAACAATTTGCTATAGGTTAAAAATGTTTGAGTATTTATGAAATTTATGTATCTTGACATTTACTGAAATTGTTCTGTGTGAAATGTCAGGTCTTCGGGTTAGGAACTGGAAAAGATGTATCGGGTGGTTAATTGCTACAGAGGCCTGGGCTTGAGCTAGATGCCCTTACGGGGCTGTTCCGGCAGCGTAGCTGCCCTGCTTGTGCCTCCCTCTGCCGGCTCTGGCCTTCCGGCCGCCTGAGGACACCCCCAGGCCGTCCCAGCTGTGCAGGAGAGAGCACAGGACGGCACCCTTCCTGGGGCCCCACTCTTGTGCTTCCCGTCTTTCTGCCGTTTTACATCTCAACAAGTGGGCTCCTTATCTTCATGACGACTTACTTCGAAACTGTGGAACATCTTTGTTTGCCTCTAGAGATTTCTTTTGTCTCCCACCTGTCGGTTCTGCCTCCAGAATGCCTCCTGTGTCCATCTCCCCCTTGGGGGTGCTCTCCACCTTGCTCCAGGCCACCGTTGTGATGCCCGGTTGGAGTACCTCAGCGAGCACTGCCTGCCCCCCCGGCTTCAGTTACTCCCTCTGTGGTCTAATATTTGAAGCACAATTCTGACTGTGTCACTGGCCATCTGAAAAGCTTTGGCCTGTTTCCTTTTCTCATGAAATGAGTACCACCTCCTTAGCGAGGGGTTTAGCCCCTCTGTGATCTGCCCCTTGCTCCCTGTCTTTTCTTTCTCCTGCTTTCCCATCCTCCCAGCGTGACCTCCGCACCACAGGCATAGCTACATTTTGTATTTTCCTGCTTCTGTGTCTTTGCCTGGAGTTTCCTTTGTCCTTGAATTTTCTTCTGTCCAGTTTCGGCTTGTCAGGAGAGCCCTTTTCCTTCAAGGACCTTTCAGACATCCCATTTCCCACAGCCGTCCCTGGTGACCCCATGACGTGTGGAGTCCAGTGCTCCCCTCAGAATCTCTCCCCAGCTGATAATTCCCTGAAAGCAGGAGCCATGTGCGTTCCGTGCTGTATGTCCAGGCCCGTCACAGTGCTAAGCACATGGTAGGTGCTCAGCTGGGTAGCTGCTCATGTAGAAGCTGGGATCGTATGTGGAGAAAAGCACGGGACAGTCAGATCGGGAAGAGAAGGGCAGTGCCACAGCAGCTCATTTGAGGAGCTGAGAAAGCAGAAGAGGCGGCTCTGCACCACGCCCTGCGTCATCTCAGAAGGCAGGAGTAGGCCCTTTAGGTTATTATTCATTTCATTTCCTGAGGGGAGAGAGTCAGGGGACAGTCAGTAGTCGAAAGGAGACCCTGACTCAGGCGGGGGACTTATAGCTCTGGGTTTAGGAAAGTGGCAGATGCTTGGCAAAAAGCCACCAGGTGCTCCTGGGCTGTCCCTGGAGCCCAAGGTGAGGTGATAGTCTCAGCCACAGCCCTTCAGGTAGGTGTGTCCGCCTTTCCCTGTCGCCAGGATGTCCCTTTATTCCTGATACTGGTGATCTGTGTTTTCTCCTTTTCCTCATCAGTCTGGCTAGAAATTCATCAATTTTACTGATCTTCTAACAGACCAGTTACACTTTAGGCTTCATCGATTTTCTGTATTTTCTGTTTCTTTGGTTTCGGCTCTGTTCTTTCGCGTTTCTTTTCTTCTGTTTACTTTAGGTTTAATTTGTTCTTGTCTTTCCTGTTTCTTAAGATGGAAGCTGAAATAAATTCCTCCTGAGCTGTGCATTAGTGGCATTCCCACAAATTCTGGCAAGTGGTTTCATTTTTACTCGGTTTAAAATATTTTTAAATTTCCCTTTTGATATCCTCTTTGATCCACAAGTTAATTAGAAGTGTGTTACTTAGTTTCCAGATATTTGAGGATTTTCCAGAAATCTGTTGCTACTGATTTCTAATTTAATTCCATTGTAATCAGGGAAAACACCGTGTCTGATTTGAATCTTTTTAAAATTTATTGAGATGTATCGAATGTCCCAAGGCATGCTCTCACTTGGTAAATGTTCCATGTGTACCTGAACAGAATGTGTATTCTGCTGCTTTTGGGTAGAATGTCCCATAAACGTCAAGTTGGCTTATAATGTTGTTCAAGTCTATAGCCTCACTGTCTTTCTGTCTACTTGTCATATCAGTTATTGAGAACAGTTTTGAAATTTCCTATTATAATTTTGTGCTTGTTTATCTCTCCTTGTAGTTCTATCACTTTTTGCTTTTTTTGATTTGAAGCACTGTTATTAGGTACATAATTATGTCTTCTCATAAATTGACCTTTTACTTTTATGATGTAACTCTTTATCCCTCATGTAATATTCTTTGCTTTGAAATCTATTTTGTCTGATATTAATATAGCAGCTCCAACTTTTCTCTTTTGGCTGGTGTTAGCAGTATCATTTTTTCTAACAACCTTTTACTTTTAACCTATTTGTGTCTATATATTTTATGTGTGTTTCTGTAATGATTAGGTTTTGTTTTTACCCAATCTGACAATGTCTGTTTTTTAACTGAGATGGTATAGCATTTATATTTAACCTGGTTGTTGACTTAGTTAGATTTAAGTCTACCATCTTGCTGTTTATTTGCTATTTGCCCCATCTGCTATTTGTTCCCTTTTCTGGTTTCTTATGAATTTGTAAAGGTTTGTATGTATACATATATATATGGTTCCCTCTCATTTCTCCTTTGTTGATATCAGTAGCTCAACTCTTTGTTTTATTGCAGTGGTTACGTCAGGGTTCATAGTATACATCCTGGTTTTACCACAGTCTACCCTCAAAAGATATTACACTTCATGAACAATATGAGAACTATACAATAGTATGTTTCTGTTTTGCTCCTCCTCCCTAATTATTCCCCAGTGCTCAATCAAAACTCTCTGGTGCTCTATCTGGTGACCCATGAGTTAGGTTTTCTAGTCTGGCTGGTGGGAACAGTCACCATCTCAGTCCGTGTGAGCCCGAAGCTCTTTTCCCTCCAGTCTGTTCAGGCGTTGCTATCCCCGATCTCTGGTTTCCTTACACAGGTGTGCCGGTCCCTTCTCGACTGAATTTTGAAGGTCACCATCTCAGACCTGCCGAGTTATCTGTTTCTATGGAATACGTCTTCTTTTGTGCTCTGTACTGCAAACAGCTTTTGCTCTGTTCTCTCTAGACTCTGACCACAGCTCAGAGTGTCTGCTGAGCTCCATCTGCCCTTCTCTTCCCACACTGAGGCCTGCAAACTCTCTAGGCTGTAATCTGGAGCAGCCATCTGCTCACCTTATCCCGTCTCTCGGAGATCACAATCCTTCATTGTCCAATGTACAAATGTCTTGAAGACTGTTGTTACATAAAATTTTCGTTGTTGTTTCAGGTGGGGCAGATATTTCATCTTGGTAGAAGTGGAAATTGTCCATTTGGTAATTTTTAATATGTAAGAATGTAAAATTTTTAATGAAGTTGTGTCTAAGAAGAATGAAAATAAAATCTTTCCCATTTGCAAAAATGACAGCTCCATTTTTCTATGGATACCAAAAACCTGGGAGGTATCCTTGACTCATTTCTTCCCAACCCCAAATCCAAAGCTCTTGTTTTTTCTTAAAATATACCTAGAATCTGCTTACTACTAATCCCTTCTACTGCCTGCATTGTGGTCCAGTCACATTCTGTGGCTTTGGACAGATTACTGAACCTCTTTGTACCTCTGTTCCTGATCAGGAAAATAACACGTGATAATAGTACCCACCCTCCTAACATTGTTACAAAGAGAAAATAAGTCAATATGTTTACAGTGCTCAGAACAGTGGCTGGTGCACAGTAAGCATTATATGGATGTTTATTAAATGAGAAACAGCAGATCTGGGATTCTCTCCTGTGTGTAGCTGCCTCCTGAGATGCTAATCTTCCATCTTAACCTCTGCTTTTCCATGTGCCTATAGCCATGATCAGTACAGGAAAATACAAAACGGTAGGAGGGTGGACTCCTTCCCAGAAGACACTTGCCAGTAGGCTGTGTGACAGAACCTAGATGCACGAAGTCAGCAGTGAATGTGGTGAAATCAGGCACTGACGAGAAAGTGTGGCTGCAGCCCGCCTCTTCTGGGACTTGTGCTGGTAAATGTGTCTGGAGCCAGTGCTGGAGGGCAGGTGTGGCCCCTTCAGGGGCTCTGACCCCTCTCCATGCCTCTACCCCCACAGCTTAGGGCCC
This sequence comes from Phataginus tricuspis, assembly GCA_029783875.1. Lineage (NCBI taxonomy): Eukaryota > Metazoa > Chordata > Mammalia > Pholidota > Manidae > Phataginus > Phataginus tricuspis. Next base: position 26,738,165 of record JAQQAC010011087.1, on the reverse strand, counting down.
GGGCCATCCTCTAAGGAAAGCCCAATTGGAACTTGTGACCCCTGGTTTTATGTGACAAGACTGTGATTCTTTACAGTTTAACCCTTATACCATAGACCTCATTGTCATGGGCCTGCACTGCCCAGGAAAACATCCTGGAGGGAGGGGACCTGGGGGCTGCGAGGAGCCATTGCTCCAATGCCCACAGGCACAGATTTAACCTCACAGTAAAGAGCCCCCACTTTGAGAGTGGTTTTGAAGTTGAAGAAGGCATTTTCTCCTTCCAGGGAAGCCTGCAGGTCATGTTCTTGTCAGACTACAGACACAAAACACTCTCAAGTACCAGGGCTAGTTCAGGCTGCACATCCTAAAACTAAAACTGGGGTCCTCAGGTGGAGCCCAGAAATGAAGGGCTGTGACACTAACAGATAGAAGCAAAAACCAAGCAAATGTCCTCTGCCTAACTCTGTGTATCCACAGTTATGATTTACATGTGAAGAAAGTTGCTTAAGTTCATTTATAGAAGAGTATTTCCAGGCAGAAATAGGGATTGGATATTAGGCAGACATTAATTTAATATGGAAGAGTTTGTGCAGACCCCACTCTCAGACTAACTAGAACTGGAAATGTCAGCCTAGAGCCAGGACCTTGTTAAAACAGTTTTCTGAGATTTTGCAGATACTGTCAAATCAATAAATTGACATATGGACTATATTTTGTGCATTTAAAAAAAATCTAATTTATGTTACTAGAGCAGCAGTAAAAAAGGTAAACAACCATAATGTATAAATAAATTATGTTGGAACTATAATACTTTTTATTTTAGGCATATTGCATTCCATTATTTTATTGCCATTGGCTCTTTTTGCATTAACTGTCTTTGCATCACTTACAGTTAAAATCATTAAAAATTAAATCATTAAAATAATCATGAGATTTTGAATGTTGCTTATAAAACTTCATTAATTGGGATCGATTAAAGATGGCGGCGTGAGAGGTGAGAGAATTCCTCCCAAAACCACATATAGTGTGAAAATATAGTAAATACAAATAGCCCTAAAACAGCAACAGGAAAGAAGGCTGCACCAGACTGCGTACAGACCTCATGAACAGAGCAGACCTCACGAAACAGGGTAACATACGAAAGCCTTGATCCGGGGGACCGAGGCTCTTCGCCCACCCCAGCTCACTGGTGGGAGGAAGAAAAACGGAGCGGGATTGGGGTGGAAGCCTAGAACTGCTAAAAACCCAGTCCTAGAGGTCTGCTTTGGACCACAGACCTACATTGTGTGGTGCTCTGGAGATACCTGGGGTTGGGGAGCTGGCACAGGCGGATTGCTTGAAAGACTGAGATTCTGGCTGTTTGTGGAGGACGGGGATCCACATCCGGCCACTCTGGGACAAAGGAGAGGCTTCCTAGCAGTGAGAGGGCTACTGAAGGGGCGGGGTTTGCACAGAGCTTGCTATGTGGGAGAACGGATAGGTGGACACGGTTGTCTGGGTGCACTCTGCCCAGGGGGTTGGGAACGTTGAGGAGGATCAGGGGCCCATCCCCCTAGCTGCCTACTCATCTCTGAATCACCCCACTGTGACACGCAGCCTGCTACACCTTCCTCCTGGCCTGCCGGCACTTGCTTGGACTCTGGCAGTCACTGCGGTGGCATGAGGCCTGCCAGAGGCCCTGCCTACAACAGCTAGAGATGCCAAGCACACAGGCGTACACCCGTGTGCTCGGCCCACTGGCTCTGATACTGGAGACAGGCACTGCAGCCAGGAATCAGAAAACAGCTCTTTCCTGCCCCAAGGCACCAGCGCCGCTCCCCTATGACCCCCAACCTCACTCTAGGGGCTGAGCAGCTCCAGAGGCTAGAGCTTCTGGGCACAAGAGGGCACCACATAGAATTATGAAATGTCAAAGGAACCTGGTTCCGACCAAAATATCACAGATCCCCCAAAAAGGACCAAATGAAACTGAACTCACCAATCTTCCTGAAAGAGAATTTAAAATAAAAATCATCAACATGCTCATGGAGGTACAGAAAATATTCAAGAACTCAGGGACAAATTTACAATGGTAATTAAGAAATTCCATATCTGAAATGAAACATACAATGGAGGGATTTAAAAGTTAGATGTAGTAGAAGAGATACTAAATGGGATAAAATTAGAGAAGACGCATACAAAGAAGCTTATGCAGAGAGAGAAAAAAGGATCTCTAAGAATGAAAGAATATTGAGAGAACTGTGTGACCAATCCAAACAGAACAATATCAGCATTCTAGGGGTACCAGAAGAAGAAGAAGAGAGAGAAAGGGATAGAAAGTGTCTTTGAGGAGGTAATTGCTGAAAACTTCCCCAATCTGGGGAAGGAGGTAGTCTCTCAAGCCATGGGGATGCACAGATCTCCCAATGCAAGGGACCCAAGGAGGACAACATCAAGATGTATAATAATTAAAATGGCAAAGATCAAGGATAAAGACAGACCTTTAACAGCAGCTAGAGAGAGAAAAAAGATCATATACAAAGGAAAACCCATCCGGCTATCATCAGATTTCTCAACAGAAACCTTACAGGCCAGAAGGGAGTGGCATGACATATTTAATGCAATGAAGCAGACGGGCCTCAAACCAAGAATACTCTACCCAGAAAGGTTATTATTTCAATTTGAAGGAGGGATTAAACAATTTTCAGATAAGCAAAAGCTGATAAAATTTATCTCCCACACACCACCTCTACAGTACATTTTGGAGGGACTGCTATAGATGAAGTATTTGTAAAGCTAAATACATGTCACCAGGGGAAATAAAACCACAGCAAAGTAGAACAATTAATTACTAAGCAGATGCAAAATCAAATCAAGTACCCTCAAAGGCAATCAAGGGACAGACAAAGAGTACAGAATATGATACCTAACATATAAAGAATGGAGGTACTTAACATATAAAGAGTGGAGGAGGAAGAAAAAGAAAAAAAAAAGAACCTTTAGGTTGTGTTTGTAATAGCATATGAAGTGAGTTAAATTAAACTGTTAGATAGTAAGGGAATTAACATTGAACCTTTGATAACCATGAGTCTAAAGTCTGCAGTGGTAATAAGTACATACCTATTGATAATCACCCTAAATGTAAATGGTCTGAATGCCCTAATCAAAAGACAAAGAGTCACTGAATGAATTAAAAAACAAGACACATCTATATGCTGCCTACAAGAGACTCACTTCAAACCCAAAGACATGCACAGACTGAAAGTGAAGGGATGGAAAAAGATATTTCATGCAACTAATAAGGAGAAAAAAGCAGGAATTGCAGTACTTCCATTAGACAAAATAGACTTGAAAACAAAGAAAGTCACAAGAGACAAAGAAGGACATTACATAATGATAAAGGGATCAGTCCAACAAGAGGATATAACTATTATAAATATCTATGCACCCAACACAGGATCACCTACATATGTGAAACAAATACTAACAGAATTAAAGGGGGAAATAGAATGCAATGCATTCATTTTCAGAGACTTCAACACACCACTCACTCCAAAGGACAAATCAACCAGAAAGAAAATAAAGAGACAGAGGCTCTGAACAACATTAGAACAGATGGACCTAAAGGACATCTACAGAACACTCCATCCAAAAGCAACAGGATACACATTCTTCTCAAGTGCACATGGAACATTTTCAAGAATAGATCATATACCAGACCACAAAAAGAGCCTCAGTAAATTAAAAAAGATTGAAATTGTGCCAACCAGCTTCTCAAATCACAAAAGTATGAAACGAAGTAAATTAAACAAAGAATATGAAATATACCACAAACACATGGAGACTTCACAGCATGCTCCTAAATAACCAATGGATCACTTACCAAATAAAAACAGAGATGAAGCACTATATGGAGACAAATGACAACAATAATTCAACAACGCAAAATCTGTGGGACGCAGCGAAAGCCATGCTCAGAGGGAAATATATTGCAATACAGGCCTACCTCAGGAAAGACGAACAATCCCAAATGAACAGTTCAAACTCACAATTAATGAAACTAGAAAAGGAAGAACAAATGAGGCCTAATGTCAGTAGAAGGAGGGACATAATAAAGATTAGAGCAGAAATAAATAAAATTGAGAAGAATAAAACAATAGAAAGAATCAATGAAAGTAAGAGCTGGTTCTTTGAGAAAATAAACGAAATAGATAAACACCTAGCCAGACTTATGAAGAAGAAAAGAGAGTCTACACACATAAATAGAATCATAAATGAGAAAGGAAAAATCACTACGGACACTACAGAAATACAAAGAATTATTAGAGAATACTATGAAAAATTATATGCTAACAAACTGAATAAACTAGAAGAAATGGACAACTTTCTAGAAAAATACAATCTTCCAACGCTGACCCAGGAAGAAACAGAAAATCTGAATAGACTAATTAACTAGCAAGGAAGTTGAATTGTTAATCAAAAACTACCTAAAAACAAAACCCCTGGACCAGATGGTTTCACCGCTGGATTTTGTCAAACATTTAGTGAAGACCTAATACTCATCCTCCTTAAAGTTTGCCAAAAAGTAGAAGAGGAGGGGATACTCCCAAACTCATTCTACAAGGCCAACATCACTCTAATGCCAAAACCAGCCAAAGACACCACAAAAAAAGAAAATGAAAGACCAATATCCCTGATAAACATCGATGCAAAAATACTCCACAAAATATTAGCAAACCAAATTCAAAAATACATCAAAAAGATCATCCATCATGATCAAGTGGTATTCATGCAAGGATGGTCCAACATTCGAAAATCCATCAACATCAGCACATCAACAAACAGAAGGACAAAAACCACATGATCATCTCCGTAGATGCTGAAAAAGCATTCGACAAAATTCAACATCCATTCATGATAAAAACTCTCAACAAAATGGGTATAGAGGGCAAGTACCTCAACATAATAAAGGCCATATATGGCAAACCCACAGCCTACATTATACTTAACAGCGAGAAGCTGAAAGCTTTTCCTTTAAGATTGGGAACAAGACAAGGATGCCCACTCTCCCAACTTTTATTCAACATAGTTCTGGAAGTCCTAGCCATGGGAATCAGACAACGCAAATAAAATAAAATGCCATCAAGATTGGAAAGGAAGAAGTCAACCTGTCCCTGTTTCCAGATGACATGATATTGTACATAAAAAGCCCTAAAAAATCCACTCCAAAACTACTAGATCTGATACTTGAATTCAGCAAATTTGCAGGATGCAAAATTAATACACAGAAATCTGTTGCATTCCTATACACTAATGATGGACTAGCAGAAAGACAAATCAGGAAAACAATTCCATTTATAATTGTATCCAAAAGAATAAAATACCTAGGAATAAACGTAACCAAGGAAGTTAAAGACCTTTACTCCAAAAACTACAATATATTTATAAGAGAAATTAAAGAAGATACCAATAAATGGAAACACATCTGGTGATCATGGATAGGAAGAATTAATATTGTCAAAATGGCCATCCTGCCTAAACAATCTACGGAATCAATGCAATCCCTATCAAACTACCAATAGCATTCTTCAATGAACTAGAGCAAATAATTCTAAAATTCATATGGAACCACAAAAGACCCCGAATAGCCAAAGCAATCCTGAGAAGGAAGAATAAAGCAGGGGGAATTATGCTCCCCAACTTCAAGCTCTACTACAAAGCCACAGTAATCAAGACAAGTTGGTACTGGCACAAGAACAGACCCATAGATCAATGGAACAGACTAGAGAGCCCAGATATAATCCCAAGCATGTATGGTCAATTAATATAGGATGAAGGTGCCATGGATATAGAATGGGATAATGAGAGCCTCTTCAACAACTGGTGTTGGCAAAACTGGACAGCTATATGTAAGAGAATGAAACTGGACTACTGTCTAACCCCATACACAAAAGTAAACTCAAAATGGATCAAAGATGTAAATGTAAGTCATGAAATCATAAATCTCTTAGGAAAAAACAGGCAAAAATCTCTTAGACTTAAACACGAACAAGTTCTTCATGAACATATCTTCCCAGGCAAGGGAAACAAAAGCAAAAATGAACAAGTGGGACTATATCAAACTAAAAAGCTTCTGTACAGCAAAGGACACCATCAGTAGAACAAAAAGACATCCCACAGTATGGGAGAATATATTCATGAATGATATATCCAATAAGGGGTTGACATCCAAATTATATAAAGAGCTCACACAACTCAATAAACAAAAAGCAAATAAGCCAATTAAAAAATGGGCAGAGGATCTGAACAGACACTTCTCCAAAGAAGAAAATCAGATGGCCAACAGACACATGAAAAGATGCTCCACATCCCCAATTATCAGAGAAATGCAAATTCAAACCACAATGATATATCATCTCACACCAGTTAGGATGGCAACCATCCAAAAGACAAACAACAACAAATGTTGGCAAGGATGTGGAGAAAAGGGAACCCTCCTACACTGCTGGTGGGATTGCAAATTAGTTCAACCATTGTGGAAAGCAGTATGGAGTTTCCTCAAAAAACTCAAAATAGAAATACCATTTGACCCAGGAATTCCACTTGTAGAAATTTACCCTAAGAATGCAGGAACCCAGTTTGAAAAAGACATGCACTCCTATGTTTATCACAGCGCTATTTACAATAGCCAAGAAATGGAAACAACCTAAGTGTCCATCAGTAGAGGAATGGATAAAGAAGAGGTGGTACATATACACAATGGAATAGTATTCAGCCATAAGAAGAAAACAGATCCTACCATTTGCAACAACATGGATGGAGCTAGAGGGTATTATGCTCAGTGAAATAAGCCAGGCGGAGAAAGACTAGTATCAAATGATTTCACTCATTTGTGGAGTATAAGAACAAAGCAAAAACTGAAGGAACAAAACAGCAGCAGATTTACAGAACCCAAGAATGGGCGAACAGTACCCAAAGGGGAAGGGACTGGGGAGGATGGGTTGGAAGGGAGGGGTAAGTGGAATAAGGGGCTTATGATTAGCACACATAATGTAGGGGGGAGTACATGGGGAAGGTAGTATGGCACAGAGAAGACAGGTAGTGATTTTATACCGTCTTACTACGCTGATGGACAGTGAATGTAATGGGTTATGTGGTGGGGACTTGATAATAGGGCGAGTCTAGTAACCATAATGTTCATGTAATTGTACATTAATGAGAGCAAAATAAAAAAATAAATAGAAAAAATTGTTAATTGGTACATTAATCAAAATAAACTATTCTTGCTAAATTATTTTAATTACCATGAAATGGAATAAGCATTAGGTAGTTAATTTTTGTCACCTTGAGAACTGTATGATTATACTAAAAGTAAATAAGATTGTGTCTTACTACTTAAAAAGATAATATTTTTTTCACCTTAGCTGGAGATAGGAATAGAATACAGCATGTAAAATGTGGCTGACTTAGATTACTGGGGATTTTTTTTTTTTTAAATAATTTATTTTATTTTAGTATCATTAACCTACAATTACATGGGCAATACCGTGATGATTGAACTCCCCCCATCACCAGGTCCCCCCCACCAACCCCACCACAGTCACTGTCCATCAGCGTAGTGAGATGAGAATCGCTACTTGTCTTCTCTGAGCTGTACAGTACCCCCCGTGCCCCCCCACCCTATGTCTGCCAATCGTAATGCCCCTTTTACCCTCTTATCCCTCCCTTCCCATCTATCTCCCCAGTCCCTTTCCCTTTGGTAACTGTTAGTCCATTCGTGGGTTCTGTGAGTCTGCTGCTGTTTTGTTCCTTC
>JAQQAC010011087.1:26701132-26729991 GCA_029783875.1 Phataginus tricuspis | reverse complement strand
ATGGTGTCCTTTGCTGTACAGAAGCTTTTCAACTTGATATAGTCCCATTTGTTCATTTTTGCTTTTGTTTCCCTTGCCCGGGGGGATATGTTCATGAAGAAGTCACTCATGTTTATGTCCAAGAGATTTTTGCCTATGTTTTTTTCTAAGTACTGGGGATTTTTTATGTAAGTGGTGGATTTAATTAGCCACCTTTTGAACCAAATACATTTTCCAACTCCACAGGCTCGCTCTCTTGTACACAATGACATATTTATTTAGGTCCCAGGGACTCTACAGAAGGTACGAAATCAGACAGTGGCAAGGTAATGACTTCGATTTTTTTAATTGAATCTTGTATTGAGATCGTTGTAGGTTCCCATGCAGTCCTAAGAAATAATACAGAGATCCTGTGTACCCTCTGCCCATTTTCTGCCAATGGTAATAACATTTTGTAGTACTGTAGAGTCATGTCACAAATCATATTGACATTGATACAATCCACTGATCTTGTTCAGATTCCCCAGTTTTACTTGTACATGTGTGTCTGTGTGTTTACAATTTCATCACATGACTAGCTTTGTGTCCTCACCATCACAGTTAAGATATGGAACAGGTCATTGGCTACAAGGATCCTGCTTGTCCTTTTACAACCACACCCACCTCTTCCACCTCCACTCCCACCTTCTCCATCTCTTACTCTTAGGAGCCACCAATCTGTTCTCCATTTACAAAATTTTGTCTTTTAAAAAGTGTTATATAAGTTAAATCATGCAGTATAAATTCTTTTAAGAATGGCTTTCTTCACTCAGCACAGTGCCCTGGGGATTCATCCAAGTTATTGTGTATATCAGTCACTTTTTCCTTCTTAGTGTTACATTCCGTATATGGTATATATGGACCACAGTTTGTTTAACCATTTACCTATTGAAGGACATCTGGGTTGATTCCAGTTTGGGGCTATGGTAAATAAAGCTACTATGGACATTTTTGTGCAGGTTTTGTGTGAACATAAGTTTCATTTCTCTAGATGAATGCCCAAGAGTAACATTGCTTGGCTGTGAGGTAGTTGCATGTTTAGTTTCATAAGAAATGGCCAAAATGTTTTCAGAGTGCTTGTATCATTTTACATTCCCACCAGCAATGTACAGGTACCAGTTTCTCCACATCCTTGTTGGAATGATCTCTTCACTAATTTCTATTTTAGCCATGCTGCTTGTGGGTGTGTACTGATATCTCGTTGTCATTTTAATTTGCATTTTTCTCGTGACTAATGATGTTGAGCATCTTTTCAAGTGCTTATTTGTCATCTGTATGTCCTCCAGGGAAATGTCTGTTCTTGTCTTTGCCCATTTTCTAACTGGGTTTCTCTTAAACAGTTGAGTTTTTAGAGTTCTTTAGGTACCCTATATTGTAGTCTTTTTTTGCATATGTGGTTTGCAGATGTTTTCTTCCAGTCTCTAGCTTTACATAAGTTTTCACTGAAATTTTTTCATTTTGATGAGGTCCTCTTCATGACTCTAATATTTGGTCTTTTTTGAAAACCAGGGAAAAGTACCTTCAATAGAATTAGTGCATTTTTCTCCTTTAATTGTGTTCTTTGTTTTTAATTTTCTCCCCCGCCCCTGACTTTTGCTCTCTCTTTAGCATCATAAACTTTTTCTTCCATGTGAAAAATATTGTAAATTATTCAAACTATAATTTATTTACAATATCCTGAAATAAGTACCTTTACATTTTCCTCCTACCCTTTTCAGGCATCTAGAACATTTCTTCTTCATTTGATTAGGTTATTTGTAAGCATTTGTTGGTGATTGTTTATTTTTGTCAATATTCATATGCTAATTTAGAATCTTCCCTTTCTTTTCAAACCAGACCCATGTGCTAGTGGCATTTCATTTCTAGCATAGATAATGGTGACAGATGGCTCCCTAGAGACAGATCTCCCATAGAGGAGATCCTAAGTTTGTCTGTTCATTCTCTCCACTTGAAGAGGCTGTCCCCATCCATCAGGATCTGCAGAGATGCATTTTCTGAGTGTCCTCAGTCACTGGGGACTGTGACTCTTCTGCAGTCTGGCCACCACCAGAGCTTTGCAATGTTTCCTTTCCCTGTTGCCTTTGTGGAGGGCTTGGCCTGGTGTGAGGCTGTCCATGCAGTGCTGGCAGGTTGAGTGCCAGTTGTCAAGGGGCTAGCATAGCAGGGGCCATGGGAAATCCTCGATATTCAAGAAGAGCAAACTGGAATGTGTGGCAGTATTGGAGCAAGCAGGGAAAGAGCAGGAGATGAGTCCAGAAATACAGTGGAGGGAGTGAGAAGGCAGATCACATTGGGCTTTTCAGGTCATGGCAAGACTGGCTTAATGTGGTGACGGGAGCTGCGAGAGGCTCTGTCAGAGGGTACGTCATTTGGACTCACATCTAGTGGGGTCACTCTGGCTGCTGTGGTGACAATAAGACTGTAAGAGAGAATGACAGAGACCAGCCAGGAGGCCATGACAGTGACCTAGGACAGAGACAGTTGTATCCTCGGCCAGGGTAGTAAATGTGGAAGAAGCAGAAGTGGTTGGGTTCTGGATGTATCTTCAAAGAAAAACAGGAATGATTTGATAATAGGTTGCAGGTGGGATGTAACAAAAGCTAGGCATTCAAGGATGACCCCCAAGTTTGGCCTGAGCAACTTAGAGAACAGAATTGTCATTTTTGAGATAAGAACAACACAAATGAATTGTGGCAAATAAGGTCTAGATGATATTGTAAGAGTGATGTATTTTTTTAAATAGTTGAGGATTACCAAGCATACACTAAAGTGTATTCAAGTGTACCCATTTTAAATTGTAGTTTTGCAGTTAACACTATATCGTCAATGTATTTTATTCACCATAAAATTTTTTGGAGGGAGTTTTTTTCCTTTTTTGTTTCTTTAGTTGTATACATTTTAAATTCTTTACTTTTCTAGCTCTTCTGACAAACCAGGTACATCTGTTTCTGCTACAAATTGAAACAAAATTAATTTGTTTTGCAAGAGTCTTTATCCTTATTATGCACACTGGTAATATCCTGGCCCCATGGGGGGAATAAAAAGGTATAACCTTCATCCTAAGGGACCATAGTATTTTTTTAAGCATGAATAAAAGATATGAAAAATGACCAGTGTGAAACACTCTACTGGCTGACAGTTTTAGTTTCTTGACTTGTGCATGTGTATGTCACCTACTCTGGAATATGTGTCACAAAATGATGGTGCTTTGGTTTTGTGATCTGAAAAGTGACTTACTGAGAACCCACGTGGAGAAAACACACCTCATTCCTAAAGAATGAGAATGCCCATTGAGGTTGAGTTCTTGAAGCTCACCTCAAGAAAGGGCTTTGATGTGACATAATTTGGGGTTTTACTAGCACCTGAGCAAACCCCTAGAGATGACATCTTGTTATAAACACCTGCTGTTCAGTGAGTTCACTACTGAAATAATGTTGAGGGAATCCAGTCTGTAGGCAAACCTCACATTAAGCAGGAATAATGCCCTGATAATTAAAACAATTTTAATTTTAATCTGGTTTTCCCATAGAAAAAGTAACATGAGAAAACTTTATTCTGACCAGGGTTCTAATCTTCAACATTTCATAGAAACTACTGGACACCTTGATTTTAGCTATATTTATTTTCAACTTTTAATGGCATACTATTCAGTATCAAGCTTATACAGTACTAAGAAACCCAATTTCAGTCACAAAATTTTTTTTTGCAGACACCATGTCTTGCCAATGGGTTTCAGCCCCAGTCAAGTTCGCTATGGATTCAATGTGACCAAAGAAATTGACAGCAAAATGTTCTTGGGGTGAAAGGGTTATACCCAACTTTATTTCCATGGTGGCAGTTCAATCACTAAAATTCCATTCACTCAGAGCGAGTCTGTATGCAGCAATCAGGTCTCTGCCTCTGGGCTCCTCTGTCTGTACAGCCATCCTCTGGGCCCCTCTGCACAGTCGTCCCACACAGCCGTCCTCTGGGCCCCTCTGCACAGTCGTCCCACACAGCCATCCTCTGGGCCCCTCTGCACAGTCGTCCCACACAGCCGTCCTCTGGGCCCCTCTGCACAGTTGTCCCACACAGCCGTCCTCTGGGCCTCTGCACAGTCGTCCCACACAGCCATCTTCTGGGCCTCTGTCCTCAACGCTGCCACCACTCCAGTCTCTGCTCTGCTCTCCTGCAGCCTTGCAGCCATACCATCCTGTCGTACTCAGCACTGGGCGGAGCTCTTTTATATAGAGTCAACAACCATGTATTGCCCACAGGTGTGCAGTGAAGCTAATCAACCAGGGCCAGGTGAGAATCCTGGCCACAGGAACTCTCATTTTATCCACACACCACCTCATACTGTGCCAGAATGCTGCTTTTGTTTTTGTGTATTCTATCTTAGTTTTACTAAAGCAAATAGAGAAACTGTCATTGTACTTGAAGAATTCAGGAGAACTTCATTCAGTTTTTACCACCATCTTTGAAAGAGATTTTGTACTAGTTAGTAATTTTGAGAAAGAGTAATTTTCTAAAACAATGTTTTCTTCTAGGAAAAGTGAACTTAAGCTAATTTTTAAAAGACAGTTCCTACCTTAGGAGTGGGAGAAAATTTCTCATCATCACAGCCACAGCTGTAATCAGTTAGGAGCCAATTACATTGCCCATCTTTTTCATAATTGTTATTTACATTTCTTAGTGGTGATATTTCATGCTCTTCACTTCCTCTGCTTTTAACTTTTTTGTTTGTATTGATTTTTTCACCAGGAGATCTCCAACACTTTATTGCATTGTTACATAACAAGACTCAAATCTTCAGTGTAAATGGCAAACTGGCTCACTGTAAAAAATCCTTTCTCAGCTGCTATATCTCACTAGAGTGCAGTGTTACATAGGAAGCATGACTGTGCAGTGATGAGACATTTCTTTACTGACATCACTGAAAAATTCAAATGTATCTTAACTGTCACAGCACCCACAGCAGCTTGCAGACTTAGGCCAGGTCTGTTAGAATTTCTTTTACATTTCTTTAAAGATGATTTCATAGGCAAATGAGAAAATTAGCTTAATGTTGTGGTTATATCTCCCTTTCCCTTGCCTAATACTGTTCCGTTTTTCCAGTCTCTTCCCATCATGTGGCTTAGCTCTCTCTGTCTTCATCTCTTTATTCATTGCTGCTTAAGTTTCTGCCTGATTTTAAAGGGAGCAGATAAATTTGCTTTTTTTAAAAATACAATAAACATGATTTTAATTTAAATTTTAAAGTAAGTGACATGCAAATATCTCCCCATTTTCTTTAGTAGTCCAGAGTTTTGCAATCTCAAAAAATATTGGGTCAATAAATTCTTTATTCAAAATTTCGCTGGAAAGCTAGTGATTTAAATGAACATTTTAAACAAATTTAAAACAATGTGTTTGAAACCTGTAATATCTTTCCATTTATAATTTACCTTATTTTGTTTTTCCTGAGGTAGGTATTAAATGCCACATTGCACAGGCCCCTGAGTTAAGTAAACCTGTTCAAACCCTGGACTCCAGAGACCCTGAACTTGTACCCATGCCTTCCCTACCCTACAATTCTCTTCATTCTTTTTTTTTTTTTAGTATCATTAATCTACAATTACATATGCAACATTATAGTTACTAAACTCCCCACTTCATCAGGCCCCACCATCTACCTGATTAGAGTCACTGTCCATCAGCATAGTGAGGTGCGATAGAATCACTACTTGTCTTCTCTGAGTTGTACAGCCCTCGCCGTGCCCCCCCCAACATTATGTCTGCTAATGGTAATGCCCCCTTTTCCCCCTTATCCCTCCCTTCCCACCCATCCTCCTCACTCCCATTTGTTTAAGCTTGTCGTCTTTTCTTGGTATGTTATGTGCGTGTCTGTTTTTGTTTTTTTTTTTTTTTTTTTTTTTTTGCTCTTATGCTCCACATATGAGTGAAATCATTTGATACTTCTCTATTTCCGCTTCGCTTATTTCACTAAGCATAATACCCTCTAGCTCCATCCATGTTGTTGCAAATGGCAGGATTTGTTTTCTTCTTATGGCTGAATAATATTCCATTGTGTATATGTACCACATCTTCTTTATCCATTCATCTACTGATGGACGAATAGGTTGCTTCCATTTCTTGGCTATCGTAAATAGTACTGTGATGAACATAGGGGTGCATCTGTCTTTTTGAAACTGGGCTCCTGCATTCTTAGGGTTAATTCCTAGGAGTGGGATTCCTGGGTCAAATGGTATTTCTATTTTGAGTTTTTTGAGGAACCTCCATACTGCTTTCCACAATGGTTGAACTAATTTGCATTCCCACCAGCAGTGTAGGAGGGTTCCCTTTTCTCCACATCCTCCCCAACATTTGCTGTTTGTGTTTTGGATGTTGACCATCCTAACTGGTGTGAGGTGATAAATCTAATTGTGGTTATAATTTGCATTTCTCTGATGATTAGCGATGTGGAGCATCTTTTCATGTGCCTGTTGGCCATCTGAATTTCTTCTTTGGAGAAGTTTATATTCATATCCTCTACTCATTTCTTAATTGGATTATTTGTTTTTTGTTTGTTGAGGTGCGTGAGCTCTTTATATAATTTGGATGTCAACCCCTTATTGGATATGTCATTTATGAATATATTCTCCCATAGTGTAGGATGTCTTTTTGTTCTACTGATGGTGTCCTTTGCTGTACAGAAGCTTTTCAGCTTGATATAGTCCCACTTGTTCATTTTTGCTTTTGTTTCCCTTGCCCGGGGAGATAATGTCATGAAGAAGTCGCTCATATTTATGTCCAAGAGATTTTTGCCTATGTTTTTTTCCAAGAGTTTTATGGTTTCCTGACTTACATTCAGGTCTTTGATCCATTTTGAATTTACTTTTGTGTATGGGGTTAGACACTAGTCCAGTTTCATTCTCTAACATGTAGCTGTCCAGTTTTGCCAGCACCAGCTGCTGAAGAGGTTGTCATCTCCCCATTGTATATCCAAGGCTCCTTTATCATATATTAATTGACTGTATATGTTTGGGTTAATGTCTGGATTTTCTATTCTGTTCCACTGGTCTGTGGATCTGTTCTTCTGCCAATACCAGATTCTCTTGTTGATTAGTGTAGTTTTGTAGTAGAGCTTGAAGTCTGGGAGCGTAATTCTCCCTATTTTATTCTTCCTTCTCAGGATTGCTTTGGCTATTTGGGGTCTTTTGTGGTTCCATAGGAATTTTAGAACTATTTGTTCAAGCTCATTGAAGAATGCTGTTGGTATTTTGATAGGGATTGCATTGAATCTGTAGATTGCTTTAGGTAGTATAGCCCTTTTGACAGTATTTATTCTTCTTAGCCAAGAGCATGGGATGAATTTCCATTTGTTAGTGTCCTCTTTGTTTTTATTTATTTATTTATTTATTTATCTATCTATCTATCTATCTATCTATTTATTTAATTTATTTAAATTTTAGTTGTGAGAAGACACTTCTATTGTGGCATTAACGGTTCATAATTTGCTGACCAAGCATGACCATGCACCTCAATGCAAGTTTTTTGCTTTCCCCAAGCAGAGAAAAGGACTGCTTTTTATAATATGCCATTGAGGAAATAAATTTTCCAGCTTGGATATACACTGCTTGGATTAAAACTATGCTTTTACATGTGAACCATAACTCCAATATTTATTTTTATTTAATTTTTATTATTTATTTTGAGGGGGGTTCTTTTCTTGACATTTTTTTTATTAAGGTATTATTGATATACACTCTAACGAAACTTTCACATGAAAAAAAAATGTGGTTACTACATGTACCCATATTATCAAGTCCCCACTCATAGCCCAATTCAGTCACTGTCCATCAGTGTAGTAAGATGACACAGATTCACTCTTTGCCTTCTCTGTGCTACACTGTTTTCTCTGTGGTTCCCCACACCATGTGTACTAAACATAATACCCCACAATCCCCTTCTCCCTCCCTCCCAACCCACCCTTGAACATCCCTCCTCTTTGTCAACCACTAGTTCCTTCTTGGAGTCTCTGAGTCAGCTACTATTTTGTTCCTTCAGTTTTGCTTCGTTGTTAACTCCACAAATGAGGGAAATCATTTGGCACTTGTCTTTGTCCGCCTGGCTTATTTCACTGAGTATAATATCCTCCAGCTCCATCCATGTTGTTGCAAATGGCAGGATTTGTTTCCTTCTTATGGCTGAATAGTATTCCATTGTGTATATGTGCCACATCTTCTTTATCCATTCATCTACTGATGGACACTTAGGTTGCTTCCATATCTTGGCTATTATAAAAAATGCTGCAATAAACAAAGGGGTGCATATGTCTTTTTGAATCTGAGAAGTTGTATTCTTTGGGTAAATTCCAAGGAGTGGGATTCCCGGGTCAAATGGTATTTCTATTTTTAGTTTTTTGATGAACCTCCATATTGCTTTCCACAATGGTTGTACAAGCTTACATTCCCGCCAGCAGTGTAGGAGGGTTCCCCTTTCTCCACATCCTCGGCAGCATTTGTTGTTCTTAGTCTTTTGGATGGTGGCCATCCTGAGTGGTGTCAGGTGATATCTCAGTGTGGTTTTAATTTGCATTTCCCTGATGATTAGTGATGGGGAGCATCTTTACATGTGTCTGTTGCCCATCTGAATTTCTTCTTTGGAGAACTGTCTCTTCATAGCCTCTGCCCATTTTTTAATTGGGTTATTTGCTTTTTGGGTGTTGAGGCGTGTGAGTTCTTTATATCTTTTGGATGTTAACCCCTTGTCGGATATGTCATTTACGAATATATTCTCCCATACTGTTGGATGCCTTTTTGTTCTGTTGATGGTGTCCTTTGCCATACAGCAACTTTTTAGTTTGATGTAGTCCCATGAGTTCATTTTTGCTTTTGTTTCCCTTGCTTGAGGAGATGCGTTCAGGAAGAAGTCGTTCATGCTTATATGCAGGAGATTTTTGCCTATGTTGTTTTCTAGGAGTTTTATGGTTTCATGACTTACATTCAGGTCCTTGATCCATTTCGAGTTTACTTTTGTGTATGGGTTAAACAAAAATCCAGTTTCATTCTATTGCATGTAGCTGTCCAGTTTTGCCAACACCAGCTGTTGAAGAGGCTTCATTTCCCCATTGTATGTCCATGGCTCCTTTATCATATATTAATTGACCATATATGGTTGGGTTTATATCAGGGCTCTCTAGTCTGTTCCACTGGTCTATGGGTCTGTTCTTTGCCAGTAAAAAATTGTCTTGAGTACTGTGGCTTTGTAGTAAAGCTTGAAGTTGGGAAGCATAATCCCCCCGGCTTTATTCTTCCTTCTCCAGATTGCTTTGGCTCCTTGGCGTCTTTTGTGGTTCCATATGAATTTTAGAATGATTTTGTCTAGTTCGTTGAAAAATGCTGTTGGTATTTTGATAGGAATTGCATTGACTCTGTAGATAGCTTTAGGCAGGATGACCATTTTGACGATATTAATTCTTTCTATCCATGAGCACGGGGTGTGTTTCCATTTATTGGTATCTTCTTTAATTTCTGTCATGAGTGTCTTGTAGTTGTCAGAGTATAGGTCTTTCACTTCCTTGGTTAGGTTTATTCCTAGGTATTTTATTCTTTTTGATGCAACTTTGAATGGAATTGTTTTCCTCATTCCTCTCTCTGCTAGGTCATTGTTAGTGTATAGGAATGTCATAGATTTCTATGTGTTAATTTTGTATCCCGCAACTTTGCTGAATTCAGATATTAGATGTAGTAGTTTTGGAGTAGATTCTTTAGGGTTTTTTATGTACAATATCATGTCATCTGGAAACCGGGACAGTTTGACTTCTTCCTTTCCAATCTGGATGCCTTTTATTTTTTTGTGTTGTCTGATTGCCGTGGCTAGGACCTCCAGAACCATGTTGAATAGAAGTGGGGAGAGTGGGCATCCTTGACTTGTTTCTGATCTTAAAGGAAAATCTTTCAGCTTCTCGCTGTTAAGTATAATGTTGGCTGTGTGTTTGTCATATATAGCCTTTATTATGTTGAGGTACTTGCCCTCTGTACCCATTTTGTTGAGAGTTTTTATCATGAATGGATGTTGAATTTTGTCAAATGTTTTTTCAGCATCTATGGAGATGATCATGTTGTTTTTGTCCTTCTTTTTGTTGATGTGGTGCCTGATGGTGATGGATTTTCGAATGTTAAATCATCCTTGCATCCCTGGAATAAATCCTACTTGATCATGATGGGTGATCCTTTTGATGTTCTTTTGAATTTGGTTTGCTAATATTTTTTTTAGTATTTTTGCATCTATATTCATCAGGGATATTGGTCTGTAGTTTTCTTTTTTTTGTGGTGTCTTTGCCCGGTTTTGGTATTAGAGTGATGCTGGCCTCATAGAATAAATTTGGAAGTATTCCCTCTTCTTCTACTCTTTGGAAAACTTTAAGGAGGATGGCCATTAGGTCTTCACTAAGTGTTTGATAAAATTCAGCGGTGAATCCATCTGGTCCAGGTGTTTTGTTCTTAGGTAGTTTTTTTGATTACCAGTTCAATTTCGTTGCTGGTATTTGGTCTGTTTAGATTTTCTGTGTCTTTCTGGGTCACCTTGGAAGGTTATATTTTTCTAGAAAGTTGTCCATTTTTTCTAGGTTATCCAGTTTGTTAGCATATAATTTTTCATAGTATTCTCTAATAGTTCTTTGTATTTCTGTGCTGTCCGTAGTGATTTTTCCTTTCTCATTTCTGATTCTGTTTATGTGGGTAGACTCTCTTTTTTTTTTTTGATAAGTCTGGCTAGGGGTTTATGTATTTTGTTTATTTTCTCAAAGAACCAGCTCTTGCTTTTCTTGATCCTTTCTATTGTTTTATTCTTCTCAATTTTATTTATTTATGCTCTAATCTTTATTATGTCCCTCCTTCTCCTGACTTTGGGTCTCATTTGTTCTTCTTTTTCTAGTTTTGTTAATTGTCTGTTTAGACTGCTCATATGGGAATGTTCTTCTTTCCTGAGGTAGGCCTGTATTGCAATGTACTTTCCACTTCACACGGCCTTCGGTGTGTCCCATAGATTTTGTGGTGTTGTATTATTGTTGTCATTTGTCTCCATGTATTGCTTGATCTCTGTTTTTATTTGGTCATTGATCTATTGATTATTTAGGAGTATGTTATGTAAGCCTCCATGTGTTTGTGGGATTTTTCATTTTCTTTGCATAATTCATTTCTAGTTTCATTCCTTTGTGGTCTGAGAAGCTGCTTGTTACAATTTTAATCTTTCTGAATTTACCGAGACTCTTTTTGTGACCTAGTATATGATCTATTCTTGAAAATGTTCCATGTGCACTTGAGAAGAATGTGTATTCTGCTGCTTTTGGGTGTAGAGTTCTGTAGACGTCTGTTTGGTTCATCTGTTCTAATGTGTTGTTCAGTGCCTCTGTCTTCTTATTTATTTTCTGTCTTGTTGATCTGTCCTTCAGAGTGAGTGGTGTGTTGAAATCTCCTATAATGAATGCATTCCATTCTATTTCTCCCTTTAATTCTGTTAGTATTTGTTTCACATATGTAGGAGCTCCTGTGTTGGGTACATAGATACTTATAATGGTTATATCTTCTTGTTGGATTGACCCTTTTATCATTATGTAATGCCCTTCTTTGTGTCTTGTGACTTTCTTTGTTTTGAAGTTTGTTTTGTCTGATACAAGTACTGCAACTACTGCTTTTTTCTCCCTATTAGTGGCATGAAATGTCTTTCTCCATCCCTTCACTTTTAGTCTGTGTATGTCTTTGGGTTTAAAGTGCATCTCTTGAAGGCAGCTTATAGATAGGTCTTGTTTTTTTATCCATTCAGTGACTCTGTGTCTTTTGACTGGTGCATTCAGTCCATTTACATTTAGGGTGATTATGGATAGGTATGTACTTATTTATTGCAGCCTTCAGATTCATGGTTACCAAAGGTTCAAGGTTAACTTCCCTACTCTCTAAAATTCTAAGAACTCACTTAATATGCTATTACAAACACAATCTCAAGGTTCTTTTTTGTTTGTTTTTTTCCCTCCTCCTTTTTCTTCCTCCTCCATTCTTTATATATTAGGTATCATATTCTGTAGTGTTTGTCTATCCCATGATTGACTTTGGGGATAATTTAATTTTGCATTTTCTTAGTAATTAGCTGTTCTATTTTCTTTACTGTGGTTTTATTACCTCTGGTGACAGCTATTAAACTGTAGGAACAGTTCCATCTATAGCAGTCCCTCCAAAATACACCGTAGATATGGTTTGCGGGAAGCAAATTCTCTCAGCTTTTGCTTATCTGGGAATTGTTTAATCCCTCCTTCAAATTTAAATGATAATCTTGCTGGATAAAGTAATTTTGGTTCAAGGCCCTTCTGCTTCATTGCATTAAATACATCATGCCACTCCCTTCTTGCCTGTAAGGTTTTTGCTGAGAAGTCTGATCATAGCTTGATGGGTTTTCCTTTGTATGTGATCTTATTTCTCACCCCTGGCTGCTTTTAATAGTCTGTCCTTATCCTTGATCTTTGCCATTTTAATTACTATATGTCTTGATGTTGTCTTCCTTGGGTCTCTTGTGTTGGGAGATCTGCGCACCTCCATGGCCTGAGAGACTATCTCCTTCCCCAGATTGGGGAAGTTTTCAGCAATTACTTCCTCAAAGACACTTTCTATCACTTTTTCTCTCTCTTCTTCTTTTGGTACCCCTATAATGCAAATATTGTTCCATTTGGATTGGTTACACAGTTCTCTTAATATTCTTTCATTCCTAGAGATCCTTTTACTTCTCTGCCTCAGGTTCTCTGTATTCCTGTTGTCTCATTTCTTTTCCATTAACAGTCTCTTGCACCTCGTCCAATCTGCTCTTAAGTCCGTTGATCGCTTGTCTCATTTCTGCATTGTCTTTCCTCACTTCCCTCACTTCCTCCCTTAGCTCTTCTTGCATATTTCTCTGTAGATCTGTCAGTATGGCTATGCCTTTTATTCTGAATTCTTTTTCAGGAAGATTGTGCATGTCCATCCCATCAGTCTCCCTCTCTGGGGTTGTCTGTGTGATCCTTGTCTGGACCATATTCCTCTGTCTTTTCATGGCGATAGAAGTGGTCGCTGGTTGGTGCCACGTGTGTCAGCTGGGAGAACAAAGTCCCTTCCTACTTGTTCTCCTTCCCCTTCTCACGGGCATGAGGTGGTTTCCCACACACCAGGAGGCAATCTCTGGGATAATCCCCTGAGCTGCCTGTGTGCAGGGCCGATTCAACCTAGCCTGTAGCACTGCAGGGGTTTGCAGTTTTGCTGAGTGCGTTCTCGTCCCCTTGGTGCTTTCCAGCCCTTGTTATGGGTTCTGGGGCCCTTCCCGCTTAGCTGTGCACGAGCCAGGAGTAGATTCTGAGAGGTTGCTGTGGGCGGGGCGGCTCCCCCGGCCCATTTGTGGCACTTGCCAGGGGAACAAATGGCAGGCTGCTGATCTCTGTGGGAAGCCTGGGCATGGCTGCTTTGCCTGGCCACCGGCCAGGGTGTCCAAAATTCCCCAAGACTCCCAGCCTGTTTGGCTGGGTACGCTGGGACGATTTTGTTCCGCTGTTGTGCCCTTGTCTCTTTAAAACTTTTAAACAAGCGTCCACTTTTCTTTTGTCCCAGGAGCTGGCTGAGGGGACCCTCTTGTTGTCTCCGTCTCGGATCCTACCCTTCTGTTTCTCTAAAATCTGATACACCACGCGATGTGTGTCTGTGTTCCCCTTGCAGATCACCAGGGTGGTTATTTGGCGGGCCTGTGCTCCCCCCTCCACCCCACTCTGATTCTTTCCTTCCGCCGGTGCACTGGGCTGGGGGAGTGCTCGGGTCCCATCGGGTCGCGGCTTCGTATCTTACCCACTTTGTGAGGTGCTGAGTTCTCGCAGATGTAGCTGTAGCCTGGCTGTTGTCCTGTATATTCTGGTCTCTCTTTTAGGAATAGTTGTATCTGCTATATTTTCACAAATATATATGGTTTGGGGAGGAGATTTCTGCCACACCGCTCACGCCGCCATCTTCCCAGTAGTCTTCCTAAACTTGCTTTTTGACAAGGGGGCCATCATATTTGCACTAGGCCTACTCCCCTCTCCTCATCTGCTGGGTTGAATAATTTTAGTGAACTATTTGTAAAATTTGGATTTCCTAAGTGAAAAAGGACTACTTGATACAAAACTAAAAATCAAAGTAAGTGATGAAAAGTAAGTAGAAATTGCCTTTAAATATCTTAAAGGTGTTTTAAACCACTAGAGGGAGCCCACATTGTTCTGATTTCTGAATCCTGTGATGTGTAACAGCCTGATTTTATTGGCTATAGGAAAAGATGCCTTCAACCGATGGTTAACACATGCATACTTTTAATGATCTCCAGCAGTTTGCTTTTAAGGAGACAATGGGAGATCACAAGATCCAGACCGCTGTCTACCCTGGTGCAGGACACCATGCGGGCGACGCAGTTTGGCCAGGACCTCGTGGTGACCAGCTCTTTGGTGGGGTCCGTAGCTCTCCTCCTTCCCTGCCCTGTAGCATGCCCTGTCATCTTCTGTGCCCTTCCTTCCACCAGCTCCCCGGGCAGATGTAGTTCCATTTTGCAGAATATCAGTCATATATAGACATTATTCGGGGCTCTGCACAAATTGGAAGGTGAGTAATACAACTGTCTTTCTCATCAGGGGAGGAATCTTAGGCTTGGGTGCCCCCAGATTGTGTGTTGTGGCTGCTTTCTACCTTTCCTCCCTTTTCTTGCCTCCGCCTCTCGCCTGAGGGGCTCTGTCCTAGTGGTTTCTCACATCACCTTTGTTCCTCCAAATTCTCCAGGTTTTCTCTTTATATCAGTAGAATTCTGTTCGTGTTTTATTGTCTGAGGACAGCTTTGTGCATAGTAAGAATTATTCAAAATTACGTGTTTTAATATTCAAGTTATTAAAACTGAATGTAAAAAAACAATGTTATGTTCAACTTTTAAAGCTTATTTTATTTGTAAATCTTGTAAATTTTACATGAAAAATCACTTGCATTAATATTTGGATTAATGTTCAGTAAACATAAACAAACACATTAGGATTCCTTAAATTACCAATATCAACACAAGTTAGTTAACATTGAAATTTTATTTGCAGACTTCATGTATCTGATTCAAACATGTCAAAAGCTTGTGAAAGCATCCTTGCAATCCAACAAGCCAAATCCTCTGAGCATTAAGCAACTCAAATCAAGTACATCTAATTCATAAAAGTAGTTGATTATATTCTATAAGGTATGTTAAAAGAAGAAAGCACAAAATAGCTCAATCATTCTTTTAAAATGTTTCCGCACCCTTAAGGAAGGGTGTAAACACTTTATCCAAAGTTGTTTACCTTCACTTCACCCCAGGCTTCCTCACCTGCTCACGGGGAGCAGAATTATTATTTCAGACCCATATGGCAGCTGAGTTTACAGACTTGGTGAGGCTGGACCAAGGCACACTATTTCTACCAAGGCCAGTTTATTGAACCCATTTATAGGAGTGGCTTTAAGTAGTAAGACTTTGTTCGACCCTTTTAGAAAATGTTTGGAATTAATAAAATTGTACAGCTTCTATCCCAGAGAGTGACTGTTTTCTTTACTGAGAAATTTGAGTTGGTTCAGTTCTTCACATACCACTCTCCCCAACCCTCCTGCAAACCTCCTAGAGGATGCATCCCCTTCTGTTTCTTGGTCGCCATTCTAGATTGTTCTGTAGGAATTCATATAGATTTAGAAGCTTATCAAACCTTTGTAAATCTTCATAGATTATTCCAGCCTAATTCAGAATATATACACTGTTAAAGCTAGGATATTACAGGGATAATTTACTGGGATAATTTGTTATGGGTATGTGTGTGTATGCCTGCACATGTGCTCATACACACATATTTTACCTAATACATCTATTTAGGGTTTAAAACAAATCCTGTCTTCAGGTTAATTACATCCAAGGGTGGTTTTAGTTTCAATATCTATAGAGTTATAGTTTAGTCTAAAATCTTAGGTTATTCCACCGCCTTCCATTGATTCTAAGGGCACATTTTTTCACATGTTAACACCTCTGAAATTGACTGCACTTTACAGCGGCCTCCTCGGGCTGTGCGGCTGCCATTGTCAGTGCTTGGGCCGATGGAATACTATTCCTGGTAGCGTAAGCGCACAACTGCGGCTTCTTGGGGTTTCAGCAGACAAGCTGTTAAGGACTATTTAAAAAAGGGAAAATGAGCCCTGGATGGTGCTGGAAACCTTTCCCTGACCCCTTCTGGTAAGATGAGGAAAGCACCAGTGCTGAGACTGCAGATGGGGATCAGCTGCTTGGAAGGATGTTCCAGCAGCATGGATGGAGCCCTCTTGAAGGACGGCTGCATCATCTGCTGATACTGTGTAACAGGATTCTGTACTGAAAACTTAGGCGTGGGTGACACTCAGACAAAACTTGATTCAGAATTGTTGGATTCTAAATGTCAAAAAAAAATGAGTATGTTAACTAATATTATGCTATGTTTTATATGTAGCATAAGAGTAATGATTTTTAAAATATTTCTGAAGGAGTTTTAAAAAGCCCCTTCAAATTGGAATCCTAGGGTGACAAGAACACGTTGTGTAAGACTGGATGAAACAAGGTAATAGTGGAAACTGTGGTTTTGCTTCCCATTTCTCACTTTTCTTCCTCTCAAACACCTAGTTTTTTGCCTCCTGCTGATCCTGGCTTCTGTGCCTTGCAAATGTCTTCTTCCTCTGTTCACTGGTCCTGTCTGCCTTCTGACAGCTGGTACTTCCGTTGAGACCCAACCTAAGACAGACTTCTCTGCCAAGCCTTCATTGGTAAATGCTTTCCCATCTAGGGCATTACTCTATGCTCAAGGTCCTCGTATGGAGGCATATAACATGGATGACATTGACATTGCTGTGGAAATGTTTTGTGTTTGCTTTATGCCTGGATTCTTCACCTGTGATAGATTGTAAGCTCTTTGTGATAGGGTGTCTGTCTTCCACAGACCTCTTATTTTCCCCATAACGCCTACCATTGCTATGTACTCCTTGATAAATGCTCGTTGATTTTAGTTCTGCTCTAAATTTTACTAGAAGTTGCCTGCACCATTGTCAGAAATATGAAGACATCTTAGGAGAAAAACAAGGGCAAACCCTTTAACTGTCCCCTCTTCAGCGGTTTCTCTGTGTGAGCTCTGAAACGCCAGTGGAAACTCTGCTGGTGACCCCCTAATTTCATCTGTGGTGTGATTTTAGCTCCTTCCTCGGGATTCACCACCCCTTAGGTCACTCAGATCTGGGAACTTACTCCAGGGCCCCAAGAACCACCATGTCAAGGCTGTTGCATTGCAGAACCATTTGATGATGAAGGATCACATAGATACGCCCAAAAGGTTCCCAAGAAGCAGAGGGAAAAAAGCTCCTGCCGTGTCCCTGCTCCACGTGCCCGTGGCCAGCGAGCAGCTGGATCGGGCCTCATCGCCTTCCCCTGCTGCGTGCACACACTCACAGTGCGGCAAGGGCTCAGTGCTTAATGCTTAAAAAAAAACGAGCAGAGAATTTTATGTTACTAAATTCTTTTAAAGTAATTACCAGATTGTTAATGACTTTATCCACAGTTGAGGATTTACTCTGATTGGGGCAAAACATGAGTCATTCCATATAAATACAGAAATTATGTAACAAAATTAGAAATAAAGCATTAATATTAAGATACATACCAGGAATTTCACTTTAGGTCTCTTTCGTGATTAGCTTGATTCGTATTGTTTTTTTCTTTGAATATATCATAAAAATTCTATTTGGGGTGAACTGTACAGTTGTACCAATGTACTTCCTGTGGGGAGCAGCCACACCCATGAGCAACAAGCACATGAAGGGTCTGCGGGGGCTTGGGGGGTGCGCTTCCCAGAAGCCCAGAGAGGTGGTTTCTTTCCTCGCTTGCTGAGGAAACACCCGCCTGAAAAAGAGGCCTTTCCTCTCCTTTTCTTGGACTGAGGTTTTCTGTGATCAGGAAAACAACAACACGGCTAATTTTGCTTGTTGCTTGGTGTCTTATTTACACTTAAATGTATAATATCTCTTGGAAATTATTTTTGTTTTTGAGGTAGGAGTTTAACTTTGCATAAATGACCATTTATTAAGTAAACCATCTTTTGCAGTAACCTAAAATACCACTTTTTTCACACTTAATTTTGTGATTCTTTATTGTCTGCTTCAACTGATCTTTCTGTCTCCTTGTGAACTAATTCGTTCTATTTTGATGTAGTTGTTATGGTAAATTTTAGTATTTGATAGGGCAAATTTTTCCCTAAAGATTTCCCTCCTACATTTTTTTTCCCTATAAATTTGCTGCTACTTCTTATACATTTGTTTTTCCGTATGGACTTTAAAATTATTGAGTACAATTTCAACAAGATCCACTGAAATTGATTAAAATTGTATTAAATCTATATGTGAATTTTGGAAAGATTAACACTTTGTGTTAACTTTGCTCATCTAAGAACAGTAGTCAAGGTCTCTGTTTATCAGTGTCTCGTTGTATGTCCTTTAATAAAATTCTATGGTTTTCTTCATATAAGCTCTTTATCTTTTTTAGGGTTTCTTTTGGTAATTCATTGCTTTTATTAATAGTATTTTTCTAATCAGTTTCTGTTTCTAACTAATGTGAAAAAGTATATCCAACAACTACTAAGCTTTCTTGTAAGTTATAACTGGTTGTTAGTTGTTTCTTGGGTTTATACTTACAGGTGCAGTAGATAATGTCCTTTCTCTGCCAATACTTACACCATTTCTTTGATATCATCTTTTATTGCATTAGCTAGGACCTCCAAAACAATGGTAAACATCCCTGTCTTAGTCTTAACTTCAATGGTAATGGCCTTATTATTAACCATTTAATAAGGTGTTTGTTGTAGGGGTGTAGTAAATGTCTTTGATCTTATTTGTGTCTTTACTACTTCTATTTTAGATAGTTATGTTTGCTTGCTTGCTTGTTTTATTTTTTTATTAAGGTATTATTGGTACACACTCTTATGTAGGTTTCACATGAAAAAACAATGTGGTTACTACATTTACCCATATTATCAAGTCCCACTCATACCCCAATTCAGTCACTGTCCATCAGTGTACTAAGATGACACAGATTCGCTGCCTTCTCTGTGCTACACTGTTTTCCCAGTGATTCCCCACACCATGTGTACTAAACATAATACCCCACAATCTCTTCTCCCTCCCTCCCAACCCACCCTCAAACATCCTCCTCTTTGTTAACCACTAGTCCCTTCTTGGAGTCTCTGAGTCAGCTACTATTTTGTTGCTTCAGTTTTGCTTCGTTGTTAACTCCACAAATGAGGGAAATCATTTGGCACTTGTCTTTGTCCTCCTGGCTTATTTCACTGAGCATAATATCCTCCAGCTCCATCCATGTTGTTGCAAATGGCAGGATTTGTTTCCTTCTTATGGCTGAATAGTATTCCATTGTGTATATGTACCACATCTTCTTTATCCATTCATCTACTGGTGGACACTTAGGTTGTTTCCATTTCTTGGCTATTGTAAACAGTGCTGCAATAAACATAGGGGTGCATATGTCTTTTTGAATCTGAGAAGTTGTATTCTTTGGGTAAATTCCAAGGAGTAGGATTCCCGGGTCAAATGGTATTTCTATTTTTAGTTTTTTGATGAACCTCCGTATTGCTTTCCACAATGGTTGAACTAGCTTACATTCCCACCAGCAGTATAGGAAGGAGGGTTCCCCTTTCTCCGCATCCTCGCCAGCATTTGTTGTTCTTAGTCTTTTGGATGGTGGCCATCCTTACTGGTGTGAGGTGATATCTCATTGTGGTTTTAATTTGCATTTCCCTGATGATTAGTGATGTGGAGCATCTTTACATGTGCCTGTTGCCCATCTGAATTTCTTCTTTGTAGAACTATCTCTTTATATCCTCTGCCCATTTATTAATCTGGTTATTTGCTTTTCAGGTGTAGAGCCGTGTAAGTTCTTTATATATTTTGGATGTTAACCCAACCCCTTGTCGGATATGTCATTTACAAATATATTCTCCCATACTGTTGGATGCCTTTTTGTTCTGTTGATGGTGTCCTTCGCCGTACAGAAACTTTTTAGTTTGATGTAGTCCCGTTAGTTCATTTTTGCTTTTGTTTCCCTTGCTCGAGGAGACGTGTTCAGGAAGAAGTCATTCATGCTTATATGCGGATTTTTGCCTATGTTGTCTTCTAACAGTTTCATGTTTTCATGACTTACATTCAGGTCCTTGATCCATTTCGAGTTTACTTTTGTGTATGGGGTTAAACAACAATCCAGTTTCATTCTATTGCATGTAGCTGTCCAGTTTTGCCAACACCAGCTGTTGAAGAGGCTTCATTTCCCCATTGTATGTCCATAGCTCCTTTATCATATATTAATTGACCATATATGGTTGGGTTTATATCAGGGCTCTCTAGTCTGTTCCACTGGTCTATGGGTCTGTTCTTTGCCAGTAAAAAATTGTCTTGAGTACTGTGGCTTTGTAGTAAAGCGTGAAGTTGGGAAGCATAATCCTCCCAGCTTTATTCTTCCTTCTCCAGATTGCTTTGGCTCTTCGGGGTCTTTTGTGGTTCCATATGAATTTTAGAATGATTTTGTCTGGTTCGTTGAAAAATGCTGTTGGTATTTTGATAGGAATTGCATTGACTCTGTAGATAGCTTTAGGCAGGATGACCATTTTGATGATATTAATTCTTCCTATCCATGAGCATGGGATGTGTTTCCATTTATTGGTATCTTCTTTAATTTCTGTCATGAGTGTGTTGTAGTTGTCAGAGTATAGGTCTTTCACTTCCTTGGATATGTTTACTCCTAGGTATTTTATTCTTTTTGATGCAACTTTGAATGGAATTGTTTTCCTGATTTCTCTCTCTTCTAGGTCATTGTTAGTGTATAGGAATGCCATAGATTTCTCTGTTTTAATTTTGTATCCCTCAACTTTGCTGAATTCAGATATTAGATGTAGTAGTTTTGGAGTAGATTCTTTAGGGTTTTTATGTACAATATCATGTCATCTGGAAACAGGGACAGTTTGACTTCTTCCTTTCCAATCTGGGTGCCTTTTATTTCTTTGTGTTGTGTAATTGCCGTGGCTAGGACCTCCAGTACTATGTTGAATAGAAGTGGGGAGAGTGGGCATCCTTGACTTGTTCCCGATTTTAAAGGAAAAGCTTTCAGCTTCTCACTGTTAAGTATGATGTTGGTTGTGGGTTTGTCGTATATGGTCTTTATTATGTTGAGGTACTTGCCCTCTATACCCATTTTGTTGAGAGGTTTTATCATGAATGCATGTTGAATTTTGTCAAATGCTTTATCAGCATCTATGGAGATGATCATGTGGTTTTTGTCCTTTTTGTTGATGTGGTGGATGATGTTGATGGATTTTCGAATGTTGGACCATCCTTGCATCCCTGGGATGAATCCTACTTGATCATGATGGGTGATCCTTTTGACGTACTTTTTAATTCGGTTTGCTATTATTTTTTTGAGCATTTTTGCATCTATGTTCATCAGGGATATTGGTCTTTAGTGTTCTTTTTTTGTGGGGTCTTTGCCGGGTTTTGGTATTAGAGTGATGCTGGCCTCATAAAATGAGTTTGGGAGTATTCCCTCTTCTTCAACTCTTTGGAAAACTTTAAGGAGGATGGGTATTAGGTCTTCACTAAATGTTTGATACAATTCAGCGGTGACTCCATCTGGTCCAGGGGCTTTGTTCTTAGATAGGTTTTTGATTACCAGTTCAATTTCATTGCTGGTATTTGACCTGTTGAGATTTTCTGTTTCTTTCTGTGTCAGCCTTGGAAGGTTGTATTTTTCTAGAAAGTTGTCCATTTGTTCTAGGTTATCCAGTTTGTTAGCATATAATTTTTCATAGTATTCTCTAATAGTTCTTTGTATTTCTGTGCTGTGTATAGTGATTTTTCCTTTCTCATTTCTGATTCTGTTTATGTGAGTAGACTCTCTTTTTATCTTGATAAGTCTGGCTAGGGGGTTATCTATTTTGTTTATTTTCTCGAAGAACCAGCTCTTGCTTTCGTTGATCCTTTCTATTGTTTTATTCTTCTCATTATATTTATTTCTGCTCTAATCTTTATTATGTCCCTCCTTCTACTGACTTTGGGTCTCATTTGTTCTTCTTTTTCTAGTTTCGTTAACTGAGTTTAGACTGCTCTTATGGGAATGTTCTTCTTTCCTGAGGTAGGCCTGTATTGCAATATACTTTCCTCTTAGCACGGCTTTTGCTGCGTCCCACAGATTTTGCGGTGTTGAATTATTGTTGTCATTTGTCTCCACATAGTGCTTGATCTCTGTTTTCGTTTGGTCATTGATCCATTGATTATTTAGGAGCATGTTATTTAAGCCTCCATGTGTTTGTGGGATTTTTCATTTTCTTTGTATAATTCATTTCTAGTTTTATTCCTTTGTGATCTGAGAAGCTGGTTGGTACAATTTCAATCTTTTTGAATTTACTGAGGCTCTTTTTGTGGCCTAGTATATCATCTGTTATTGAAAATGTTCCATGTGCACTTGAGAAGAATGTGTGTATTCTGCTGCTTTTGGATGTAGAGTTCTGTATACGTCTGTTAGGTCTATCTGTTCTAATGTGTTGTTCAGTGCCTCTGTCTCCTTACTTATTTTCTGTCTGGTTGATCTGTCCTTCAGAGTGAGTGGTGTGTTGAGGTCTCCTAGAATGAATGCATTGCATTCTATTTCCCCCTTTAATTCTGTTAGCATTTGTTTCACATATGTAGGACCTCCTGTGTTGGGTGCATAGATGTTTATAATGTTTATATCTTCTTGTTGGATTGACCCTTTTATCATTATGTAATCCCTTCTTTGTCTCTTGTGATTTTCTTTGTTTTGAAGTCTATTTTGTCTGATATAAGTACTGCAACTCCTGCTTTTTTCTCCCTATTAGTTGCATGAAATGTCTTTCTCCATCCCTTCACTTTTAGTCTGTGTATGTCTTGGGGTTTAATGTGAGTCTCTTGAAGGCAGCATACAGATTGGTCTTGTTTTTTTATCCATTCAGTGGCTCTATGTCTTTTGATTGGTGTATTCAGTTCATTTAGAGTCATTATGGATAGGTATGTACTTATTGGCATTGCAGGCTTCAGATTTGTGGTTACCAAAGGTTCAAGGTTACCTTCCCTACTATCTAAGAGTCTAACTTAACTCACTTAATATGCTATTACAAACACAATCTAAAGGTTCTTTTTTTGTTTGTTTTTCTCTCCTCCTTTCTCTTCCTCCTCCATTCTTTATATATTAGGTACCATATTCTGTACTCTTTGTCTACCCCTTGATTGACTTTGGGGATAGTTCATTTAATTTTGCATTTTCTTAGTAATTAACTGTTCTATTTTCTTTACTGTGGTTTTATTACCTCTGGTGACAGCTATTAAACCGTAGGAACACTTCCATCTATAGCATTCCCTTCAAAATACACTGTAGAGATGGTTTGTGGAAGGTAAATTCTCCCAGCTTTTGCTTATCTGGGAATTGTTTCATCCCTACTTCAAAATTAAATGATAATCTTGCCGGATAAAGTAATCTTGGTTCAAGGCCCTTCTCCTTCATTGCATTAAATACATCATGCCACTCCCTTCTGGCCTGTAAGGTTTCTGCTGAGAAGTCTGATGATAGCCTTATGGGTTTTCCTTTATATGTGATCTTATTTTTCTCTCTGGCTGCTTTTAATAGTCTGTCCTTATCCTTGATCTTTGCCATTTTAATTACTGTATGTCTTGGTGTTGTCTTCCTTGGGTCTCTTGTGTTGGGAGATCTGCGCACCTCCATGGCCTGAGAGACTATCTCCTTCCCCAGATTGGGGAAGTTTTCAGCAATCACCTCCTCAAAGACACTTTCTATCACTTTTTCTCTCTCTTCTTCTTCTGGTACCCCTGTAATGCGAATATTGTTCCGTTTGGATTGGTCACACAGTTCTCTCAATATTCTTTCATTCTTAGAGATCCTTTTTTCTCTCTGTACCTCAGCTTCTTTGTATCCCTCTTCTCTAGTTTCTATTTCATTTATCATCTCCTCCACCATATCCAATCTGATTTTAATACCCTCCATTGTGTTCTACAATGATTGGATCTCTGATCGTAATTCATTCCTGAGTTCTTGAATGTCTTTCTGTACCTCCATGAGCATGTTAATGATTTTTATTTTGACCTCCCTTTCAGGGAGAGTCATGAGGTCCCTATCATTTAAATCTTTCTCAGGAATTGTATTCATAATTTTACTCTGGACCAGGTTCCTTTGGCGTTTCATATTTGTGTATGGCGCCCTCTAGTGCCCAAAAGCTCTACTCTCTGGAGCTGCTCAGCCCCTGAAGCAATGTCAGGGATTATAGGGGAGTGGTATTGGTGCCTCTGGGGAGGAAAGGGTTGTTTCCTGGTTCCTGGCTGCTATGCCTGTCTCCACTGCCTGAACCAGTGGGCCGAGCACACAGGTATAAGCCTCTGTGCTTTGTGTTTTTAGTTGCTGTAGACAGATCTTCCCTCTGGCTGGCCTAACGCCAGGGTAGGGTTGCCCGGTGGGGCTAGTCAGGAGAAAGGTGCACTAGTCTGCCTATCACGGAAGGTGTTGTTGGAGCTGTGTAGGCACCCAGGGAGCTGGAGCACCTGAAGATCATGAAAGCTCCCAATCTGCTGGGCAGAGTGCACCCGGACAATTTTGTCTACCTGTCCTTTCTCCTGAGCAGGAAGCTCTGTGCAATCCTTGCCGCTTTAGCAGCCCTCTTGCTAAGGGCTTCTTTGTTAGGAAGTCTCTAAGACTACCCACCTTTCTTTTGTCCCAGAGCAGCTGTGTATGGATCCCTGCTTTCCACAAGCAGCTGGAATATTAGTCTCTCCAGGAATTCTGCCTGTCTTAGCTTTCCAACCCCCTAATTACGAGAGTATCATGCAAGCACCATGAAATGTAGGTTTGTGCTCCCAGAACAGATCTCCAGAGTTAGGTATTCAGCAGTCCAGATCTCTCTCCTCCCTCCCTGCTCCATTCCTCTTTCTTTTTGCCGGGAGCTGGGGTGGGGAAAGGGTTTGGGTCCCGCAGGACCACAGCTTTACTACGTTACCCTTTTCCATGAGGGCTGCTCTTGTCTCCAGGTGTATGCAGTTTGTTGCAGTCCTCTTTCCTGTTGCTCTTTCAAGGGTAGTTGTATTAGTTATATTTTCATATTATATGCGGTTTTAGGAAAAAGCCTCTGTCTCACCTCTCACGCTACCATCTTTAATCCCTCAGCCCATATATCTGATTCCCCACTGTTCACCTTCCCTTGCAGAGGCCATTTCTCTTTATAATCAGTTTTGTCTCAGCACTTTTGAAATTGTAGTCCCCAAAAGCTGTGACTCTCTCCAGGAGCACTGCCTGTACATAAGAGAAAAACCCGGCGCGACTCGGGAGATATGGGCCCAAGCAAGAGGTTTTAATAGCCGAAAGAGAGAATGGCTGCCTCTGAGCAGAGAGCAGCCTGCTGCTTGTTTTAATTAGGAATGACTACCACGTGTTTTTTTAGCCTCTGTGCTTTACTGTTACGGTTTTTATTTTGTCACTTTTAAAAAATGTAAATATAATAAATTATGTTGGTAGCTTCCTTAATGGTGAGCCGTCTCAGCATTCCTGCAATAAATCATGCTTGGTCACGTTATATTATTCTGTTACTTCCTGCTGGGTTTTATTTTCCACTGTATTTAGAAATTTTGCATCTATATTTATAAGTGAAATCAGTCTGTTTTTCTTTATCAGGTTTTAGCATTTAATATATTCCAGCTTCTTAGAAGGAATTGGGAGAGCTTCCCATTCCTTTCCATGGTCAGGACCAGTTTGAGTACATGGCATCTGTCTGTTCTCTGATGCTCTCTACTGCCCATTGTTAATAACGGTATGGGATATTACAAAGTTTTTAATCTTTACCATTATGATTTTTCAATATGATCTTATTGGATGGATCAAAAAGATGTACATATATATATAATGGAGTATTACTGAGCCATAAACACAGAATGTAATCTTGCCATTTGGAACAACATAAATGGACCTAGAGGGTATTATACGAAGTGAAATAAGCCAGGCAGAGAAAGACAAGTACCATATGAGTTCACTTATATGGCGAATGTAAAAAAACAAAACAAATGAAAAAAATAGAAGTAGACTCGTAGACACAGAGAAGAGACTGGTGACTGCCATGGGGAAGGGGAGTTTGGGAGTGGATAAAATTGGTGCTAAGGGGATAAAAAGGCACAAAATTCCAGTTACAATATAAATTAGTCACAGATATGAAAGGAACAGCATTAATAATATTGCAATATCTTTGTAAATTGACAGATGACAACTATGTTTATTGTGGTGAGCATTTAATTGTTGAATCACTATGTGGTAAGCCTGAAGTCAATATAATAATATATATCAACTATACTTCAATTAAAACAACAACAAAAATTAAATATGACTTTACTGCTTTAAAGGGAGCTCTCCATAATGCTTTTTCCACCCCTCTTCCAAACTGCCAGAATTTGGGTTATTTTATTTTTTTGCTTTTTATTTTGCTGTGTCTACATGAGAAATTTCAGTGATTTTTAAACTGAAAGCTTAGTGCAACAAAAGAGAACAAATGGAGGGAAGACGTTGCACTGTATCCCAATGAGCCAGACCAGGTAGCACTTTGCTTTCTGGTGCTGTTTGCAGTATGAAGAAAGTGAACATAACACTAGCTCATTTATTTGGTGAGTATCACTGCACTCACTTTCTGCCTTTTTCTTATTCTCATGGAGAAAGGCTTTTCATATGCACTTTATTTAGTCAGCTGGAAGAAGGACCTTTTTTTGTAGCAAAATGCTCCTTTAGCACAAAAAAGAAAAGACAGATTTTTCTCTAACATGTACTTGTAATTACAGTCAATTGAATCACAACATGTTTTGACTTTTTGACATTAAAATCATTGAGGAGTTTGTTCTGCCAGACTGTGGGATCTCCATAGTGTTACAATGAAAACTCGCCTCCCCCTCTTTGTCCCTGTGTCTCCAGTGGTCACAGGGAAGAGTGTGTAGTCAGTTTCCCTAGCCAACACAGGCCTCTACTCAGCAATGCAATCAGCTGCAAACATGCAGTCCGATACTTAGCCAACTGGTCGTGCCCACTGCGGGAGAGTACAGCCCCCTCAGGAATCAGTCATGGAGAATATTGGCCTGTGAATCTGCTGAGCACCATGACGTGCTGGGGTGGTTGATTTTACTTATTCCTGTCTGTCTCGTGGTTTAGGAGTCAGGCTGGGTTTGAGGGTTGTGGGTAAAGTGGGGTTCCTATGGCCAGGATCCTCACTGAACTTAAATGTAACTGGCCTGTTGCTATGCTACCGGTTCCACACC
The DNA here is from genome assembly GCA_029783875.1 of Phataginus tricuspis. Classification (NCBI taxonomy): domain Eukaryota; kingdom Metazoa; phylum Chordata; class Mammalia; order Pholidota; family Manidae; genus Phataginus; species Phataginus tricuspis. Next base: position 26,702,596 of record JAQQAC010011087.1, on the reverse strand, counting down.
TTTAGGCAATAAGACATTATATGGTGTTAATGTAATGAGTTCCGCCCAATGCTCGGCGGAGACTGGGTGGCGGGGCTGGAAGGCTGTAGGGGAGCAGAGCGGAGGCTGGAGTGGTGGTATCGCCAAGGGACTGACCTGCCACCTCGAAGTAAAGTTGGGTATAACCTTTTCACCCCAAGAACCCTTTGCTGTAAATTTCTTTGGTCACAGTCAATCTATAGCGAACTTGCCTGGAGCTGAAACTCATTGCAAGACAGGGTTGCCACAGAGTACGTCAGCATGAACGGTTGTTACACAGGAACCTCGGGAATCTTCTTACACAGTGTAGCTCCTTTGATGAAACACCACTTTACAGTGCAAATGAAAAGAAAAAAAAAAGGCCACCCTAAGGAAAAATGGCAAGATCCCTAAAACACTATAAAAATATGTGGTTGCAAAACTCACTGAAGAAGAGGCCTCTGGCCTGGAAGCAGATCATTTTCACCCCAGGTACAGTCATTAGGGCATTGGTTCTTCCACAACAAATTGTGGGTAAAATTGTAACACTTCCAGAGTTATCTCACCTGGCTTTATCGCATTTGCATATCCTCAGGGGTGGAGAGAAGTACATCTCCATATCAATGGGTAATTACCTGGGCAACCAAGGGCAACCTGAGAGGTTAAGGGGAGGGGGCTGGCTTGCTTGCTTGCTGGCTTCTTCCAGAGCAGAGGAGAAAGACGGCCCAGGACTGCAGTTTGTGAGCAATAAACGCATTTTAAACTTTATTTCTCCCTTTGACTGATTTCAGTTTTTAGAGGTATGTTGCCCCGGGATTTCCTCTCCCCGGACTTATATCTGCCGGCAGTCGGCAGGGTGCCTCTGAACCTGAAATCTGTCATAATGGGTGCGACCTTTGGGAGGGCTGCTCCTGTGGATGGTGGGGAGGCCCCAGCCGATGCAGAGGCAGAGGGTGCCGCTTCACCTGTTATTATCCCCCCAGCTGTGGCGCTTCCAACTTAGAAACCCCTAGTGGGGAGTTGGTCTAAAGTAAAGTACCTCCTAGAGGGGTGGGGACTTCCCCAGAAATGGGGAAGGGAGGAAACAGCAGAAGCTGCAGAATTAGCCCTCCGTGAGTTGGACAACTGCTTCGAGACCTTAGGGGGCCGTGTGGTGGCTGGCATTGTAGGGTCTCTTTTCATCGAGATAGTGGAAAATGCTATACTGGAGAAAGAGAGGATTATCGAGAGGGTTAGCAAGGAGAGAAAGGGACTTAGGCGGGAGAGAGACACACTTCAGCATTGCTTGGAGGAGCTGGGCGATAACCTATGGGGTGATGTTAAAGAAGAGAGACAGTTACTGAAAAGGCAGGTCACGCTCCTAGGAGATTCCGTGGCAGCCGCGAGGAGGGAGAGGCAGGAGAAGCCTCATTGCAGGAGACCATGGGGGAGGGGGAGGGAAGAGCAGCGCCTTCAGCCCCGGAAATG
>JAQQAC010011087.1:26671414-26696132 GCA_029783875.1 Phataginus tricuspis | reverse complement strand
TCCATCTGTTCTAGTGTGTTGTTCAGTGCCTCTGTGTCTTTACTTATCCTCTGCCTGGTTGATCTATCCTTTGGAGTGAGTGGCGTGTTAAAGTCTCCTAGAATTATTGCATTGCTGTCTATTTCCTCCTTCACTTCTGTTAGTATTTGTTTCACATATGCTGATGCTCCTGTGTTGGGTGCATATATATTTATAATGGTTATATCTTCTTGTTGGACTGACCCCTTTATCATTATGTAATGTCCGTCTTTACCTATTGCTACTTTCTTTGTTTTGAAGTCTATTTTATCTGATACAAGTACTGCAACACCTGCTTTTTTCTCTTTGTTGTTTGCTTGAAATATTTTTTTCCATCCCTTCACTTTTAGTCTGTGTATATCATTGGGTTTGAGGTGAGTCTCTTGTAAGCAGCATATAGATGGGTCTTGCTTTTTTATCCACTCTGTTACTCTGTGTCTTCTGATTGGTGCATTCAGTCCATTTACATTTAGGGTGATTATTGATAGATATGTACTTATTGCCATTGCTGGCTTTAGATTCGTGGTTACCAAAGGTTCAAGGGTTGCTTCTTTACTATCTGAAAATCTAACTTAACTTTCTTGTTAAGTTATTGTGAACGCCGTCTGATGTTTCTTTATCTCTCCCTTCCTATTCTTCCTCCTCCTTTCTTTATATATTAGGTGTTTTATTCTTTGCCTTTAGTTAGTATTTGGATGGTCTGCTTTCTTTGCTATGATTTTATTTTCTCTGGTGACATCTTTTTAGCCTTAGGGGTATTTCCCTCTACAGCAGTCCGTTTAAGATATCCTGTAGTGGTGGTTTATGAGAGGCAAACTCTCTCAACTTTCTTTTGTCTTGAAATTGTTTAATCCCTCCGTCATATTTAAATGATAATCGTGCTGGATACAATATTCTTGGTTCGAGGCCCTTCTGTTTCATTACGTTAAATATATCGTACCATTCTCTTCTGGCCTGTAAGGTTTCTGTTGAGAAGTCTGATGACAGTCTGATGGGTTTTCCTTTGTAGGTGATCTTTTTTCTCTCTCTAGCTGCCTTTAATACTCTGTCCTTATCTTTGATCTTTGCCATCTTGATTATTATGTGTCTTGGTGTTGTCTTCTTTGGGTCCCTTGTGTTGGGAGATCTGTGGGCTTCCGTGGACTGTGAGACTATTTCCTTCCCCAGCGTGGGGAAGTTTTCGGCAATTATTTCTTCAAAGACACTTTCTATCCCTTTTTCTCTCTCTTCTTCCTCTGGTACTCCTATTATGCGAATATTGTTCTGTTTGGATTGGTCACATAGTTCTCTTAACATTCTTTCATTCTTAGAGATCCTTTTATCTCTCTCTGCCTCAGCTTCTTTGTATTCCTGGTCCCTGTCTTGCAATTCCTTGATCGTGTCTTGAACCTGATTCAATCTGCTGTTGAGCCCGTCAATGGCTTGTCTCATTTCTGCATCATCTTTCCTCACTTCCCTCACTTCCTCCCTCAGCTCTTGCACATTTTTCTGTAGATCCGTCAGCATGGCTACGACTTTTATTCTGAATTCTTTTTCTGGAAGACTATGCATGTCGATTCCTTCAGATTCTTTCTCTGGTGTGGTGTTTGTCTGAAGCTTTGTCTGTATCATATTCTTCTGTCTTCTCATGTCTATAGAATTAGTTGTTGGTAGTTGTCACGTATGTCCGCTGGGCTCTTTATGACTTTAAAAAGGAAAGAGAAGAGAGGAGAGAAAAGAAAAAAAGAAAACAGAAGAAAAAAAAATACTTCTACTAATAAAAAAAATGTAAAAAGAGAGAGAGAAAAAGGAAAAGAAAAGAAAAAGAAAAAGTAGCAACACGTAAAAGAAAAAGAACAACAACAAACAAACAAACAAAAAACGCCCACCTGGCGTGGTTTCTGTGTGAATGCTGTTGGTGGCGCTATTGCTCCACTATTCCAGAGCCATGGCCACGTCGCTCCACACGGCCCTTTAAAGCTGTGGCCAGGGTGAGAGTGAACGGGAGGCTGTTGAAAGAGAGGGAAAGAAAAAAAAGGAAAAGAAAGGGGAGAAAAAACAATAACGAAAAAGAAAAAAAAGCCCCTGGGAGTGGGTTCTGTGTGAATGCTGTAGGTGGCGCTGTTGCTCCACTATTCCAGAACCATGGCCGCACTGCTCCGCAAGGCCCTTTATAGCTCTGGCTGGGTTGCAAACGAATGGGAAGCTGTTGATCTCTGTGGCGGTCTTAATAGCAGTCACCCTTTCCCAGTCGCTAGCTGGGGGGTCCAAAGCTCCCCAGGACTCCCAGCGTGCTGGGCTCAGCTTGCAGGACTATCCGGCCCCTCTACTGAGCTCCTCTCTCTTTACGACCGATGAGAAAGGGCGTGCGTTTTTCTTCCCTTTTTTTTTCCCTTCTCTTTCCTTCCCGGAGCCTGCCGCGGGCAACTTGCACGTTCAGGGCTGGGACCCTGTGCCCTCTGTCTCTCCAATCTCCAGTACACCGCCGGCTGTGTGTGGGCGCTCCTGGCACAGGCTTCCACTCCCTCCCGGCTCTGAATCCTCTCCTCCCGCTGGAGCGCTGGGGGAGAGGAGCGCTCGGTCCCTCCGGGGTTGCGGCTCCCTACCTTACCCGCCTTGCCGGGACTCTCGCCGGAGTGCTGGGGTGGAGGAGTGCTCTGGTCTCACTGGGTCGCGGCTCTGTCCCGCCTCGCTGGGTGCCGAGTCCTCTCTCCGGAGTGTCTGACCGCCGGAGCTCTGTGGGGGAGGAGCGCTCGGTCCGCCGGGGTCGTGGCTCCGTACCTTACCCGCCTTGCCGGGACTCCCGCCGGAGTGCTGGGGTGGAGAAGCGCTCTGGTCTCGCTGGGTGCCGAGTCCTCTCTCCGGAGTGGCTGACCACCGGAGCTCCGTACGCTGTGCAGTTTCCTGTGTATTCTGGTCTCTCTTTTAGGGATAGTTGTATTTGCTGTATTTTCGTGAATAAATATAATGTTGGGAGGAATTTTTCTGCCAGTCCGCTTACGTCGCCGTCTTCCCGGAAGTTCCACCATCTCCTTTTATAAAGACCTGCCCAGCTCTAATTAAGAAAATAAAAATGCAACAACTGCGGGCTCCTCAGGGGGAGGAGCAGCCCCCTCCCAGTTGGGGAGCACTCCAGGCTGCGCCCCTATGCCCAGGATGAGCTGGTGGACATGAGTGTCCGGTATAGGCAGAGGCCATCGGAATTTCTGCCTACATGGCTTTTACATCTCTGGGATATGGGGGTGGAAACCGTTGCTGTGTCGGGTACCGAGATGAGTAGAATGGCTTCCCTGATGACTCACCCTTCCCTCCAGCAGCGGTTCCCCATCATGCCTCAGGGAATCAGACACTCCTGGAATGGCTGACAGCTGCCATCAGGATAGTTTGGCCTAATCAGGGTGCTGTACCATATTTTCCCAGTACTTGGAAAATGTATCCAGAGCTCCAACAGGTACTGTGGCAATTGAGTATGAAAAACGTCATCTATAATACGGAACCCCAGGGCCCCGATGAGGAGGTGTTCACCATGGGAATGAGAAACCTGGTGCTGCATCAGCTCACACATCTCTCTTTGGGTCCCTAGTGAATACTCTTGCCCCCCACCTAGGGCACCCGTAAGAGAGGCTACTCGTACTTTAGCAGATCTGGGGGAGGTTGAAACAATAAGGGCACAGAGGGAAGTACGGGCCATGACTGAAAGGAGACGTGCAAAAGGCCCCGTGAAGGTCTCGAGGACCCAGATGTGGGTTGATTTGATAAAGGCCGGGGTCATGAAAGAAAAACTCGATGGGCAGCTCAATAGAATATTGTTAGAACTGTGGCACCAATTAAAGCCAGAGCAGCAGTTCCAGCCGCTGAGGTCCAGGACACGGAAACCAGAGTCAAGGCCTCATGCCCGGCCTGTGTCCCTGCAAAACTTCCTGGGAGACAGTACTCAGGATTCGCCTGAGCCCTCATGCCCACAGGAGGATGATTGGGCATCGCTGTTTGACTGAGGGAGGGTCAAAGTCCCCACCTTGGGGGACATGGTGGGGACCAGAGGCCACATGTAGAATTAGCAATTCATTGGTCCCCTGTGAATGTAAAATGTGTCCTGGTGCTGGTGGACACAGGAGCTGAGAGTTCTTTGATTCATGGCAACCCTGAGTGTTTTCCCAGGACCCCTGCTGTGATAGATGGCTATGGGGGTAAAGCATTAGAGTGAAGAAAGCCCAAATCTCACTAGGGATAGGGTGTTTGTCCCCAAAGGAGTATCCTGTGTACATTTCTCCTATCCCCAAATATACTTTGGGGGTAGATATCCTGCAGGGCCTGTGGTTACAGACCACTGCAGGTGAGTTCAGACTGAGGGTATGTGTGGTAAAGGCAGTTCTGAGGGGACATGCTAAGCACCCACCTGTAGCTCTGCCTGTACCTCGGCGGGTGACAAATATTAAGCAGGATAAATTGCCTGAGGGACACAAGGATATGGAGAAACTCTACAGTAGTAGGAGAGGGTGGGCATCATAAAGCCCACTCACAGTCCTTTTAATTCCCCAGTGTGGCCAGTGAGAAAGCCAGACGGCTCCTGGAGTATGACTGTAGACTACAGGGAATTGAATAAAGTCACACCCCCTTTGCATGCTGCTGTCACCTCTATAGCAGACATTCTGGACACCCTCAGCCACGAACTGGGAACGAATCATTATGTACTAGACCTTGCTAATGCTTTCTTCTCTATTGACATAGCACAGGAAAGCCAGGAACCGTTTGCCTTCATGTGGGAAGGCTGGCAGTGGGCATTCACTGTCCTTCCACAGGGATATCTCCACAGTCCCACCATCTGTCACGGACTTGTAGCCCAGGACTTGGCCACAAGGAGGAAACCGCAAACAGTGTGACTGTATCACTATATTGATGCATTATGCTCACATCTGATTCTCTTTCAGATTTAGAAGGGGCAGTTCCTAGACTGTTGCAACATCTACAGGAAAAAGGATGGGCTGGGAACAGCAACAAGGTTCAGGGACCTGGTTTGTTTGTGAAATTCTTGGGGGTTGTCTGGTCGGGTAAAACTAAAGTTGTTCCTGAAGCAGTTATAGACAAGGTCCAGTCTTTCCCTGCCCCTACTACTATGGCAGTATTACAAGAGTTTTTGGGTCTTCTGGGCTACTGGATAACGTTCATCCTGCACTTGGCACAAATTCTGAAGCCCTTACATCGGTTGGTACAAAAGGGTGTCAGGTGGGACTGGGATGAGACATATGCAGCTGCTTTTACTGCTGCCAAGTGGGCAGTCAAGGCCGTACAGGCCTTGAATGTAATGGACTCATCAAGGCCCTGTGAGCTAGATGTTCATGTAACCGAAGATGGTCATGGATGGGGTCTTTGGCAGCGGCTTGAACGGACATGCCAACCTATTGGACTCTGGTCACAGCTATGGAAAGGAGCAGAGGTCCAGTACACCTTGATAGAGAAGCAACTGGCTGTTGTGTACCACGCCTTGCTGGCTACAGAGCCCATTGCTGGAACGGCTCCAACCAAGGTAATAACCACCTATCTCATCGTCGGGTGGGTGCAAGCCTGGACCCAAAGGCCATGGAGTGGCATGGCTCAGACACCTACACTGGCCAAATGGGGCGCATATTTACAGCAGTGCAGCACCCTCTCTACTAGCCCCTCAAGAGAACTCCAGCACTTATTGGGGCCAGTGACCTATACCAGTGGAAAGCAGGAAGAACTAGCTTTTCAGCCCTTGGTAGCTGAGATTCCTTATCAGAAGGGAAAGCCCCTATACCTGAAGATGCTTGGCACACAGATGGCTCCAGTCGTGGGCAGCCCCTGCAGTGGAGGGCTGTGACTTTCCATCCTAAGACTTAGACAATATGGATGGAGGATGGAGAGGGGAAGAGCAGCCAATGGGCTGAGTTGCGGGCAGTATGGCTACTGATCACCCAGGAACCTTACCCATAGTTGTCTGCACTGATAGCTGGGCCGTCTATCGAGGCTTGACCCTGTGGCTACCAACATGGTATCATGCCAACTGGATGGTTGGTCATCAGCCCCTTTGGGGGCAAGGGTTGTGGCAGGACCCATGGGCCTCTGGTCAGAGTAAGACTGTTACTGTCTATCATGTGCTGGCCATTTGCCTTTGGCATCCCCAGGGAATGATGAAGTAGTTGCACTGGCCCAGGTGCCCTGGCTACAAGGAAAGCCTGCCTCTGATGTGGCCCAATGGCTACACCAGTGTTTGTTGCACGTGGGGCAAAAGACAGTGTGGGCTGTAGCCTGTAGGTGGGGCTTCCTTTGACCTTTGAAGAAGTCAGCAGAGCCCGGAAGGAGTGCCATGTGTGCTCTAAGAGGGACTTACACCGAGTCCCACAGCAACGTGGGACAATAGCTAAGGGGGCCAATACCCCTTGTCAGGTGGCAAAGAGACTCTATTGGGCCTCTGCCCATATCAGAAGGATATCGGTATGCCATGACATGTGGACACAGCTACTGGACTGTTGGTTGCTTTTCCTGCATGTCATGCAGATCAGCAAACCACCAAGCGGGCCCTGGAGCGTCTCTGCAGCCTATGGCCAGCTACAGGCGATTGAAAGCAATCAAGGCACCCACTTTACTGGACATGCATTACAAGAATGGGTGCAGCAATTAGGAATAAAGTGGAAATTTCATGTACCATATAATCCTACTGGGGCAGGCATGATAGAGAGGTACAACGGTTTGTTGAAATCTGGCCTGCAGTTGGACACCAACAGTCTACGGGGTTGGTCAGGTCGCCTATGCACTGTACTGCGGCATTTGAATGAGAAGCCACGTAAAGGAGCTTTGAGCCGTGTGGATATGCTCACGCACCTTGCTGCCTCTCCTATACAATTGTATGTCCAAACCAAAGAAGAGCTATTGAAGCCAGGATATGGCCAGCAGAGGAACACCCTGCTGCCAGCCTCTACTGCATTAAGCCCTGGAGACACTGTTGAATGACCTGGCCCTGGACATTTAGACACATGGACCAGCGATACCTGGCCCTTCTGGCACCTTGGGGGAAAGCCTGGAACCTGGCCTCGTGTGTATTCCTGGAGTAACAGCTGAATGGCCCCCAAAGGTCACGGTAGTGTACCCAACACGTCCAGGAGGTAAGAGCATCTTGCAGGGACGTTTTGTTTTATCTTTATGGCCAGTGCATGTACTTCCCGTAGCCCTATATATTGACCCATCTGTAACTCCCACAGGGAGGGGGTGAAAGTCTGGTGTACTAGACCAGGACGAGATCCCATTCCTGCCACTGTTTTATCACAAGACCACTCTCTTGCATGTATCCTACCTAATGGACAAGATTTGCCTATGCTGGTGTCATTAAAACATGTATCTTACCACCCTTAAGGTTATTTTCTCCTACAATCTTGTGGCCTGAATGCGCCCCCTGGCTGCAGCTGCCACATGATGATTGCTCTGAACCCTGGGCTACTGCCTGCCTGTGGAGTGGACGAGCTATGGACTTAATCTGCATGGGACTTTGAACCTAGCTGAATCCTCCACCTTGAGGATTGTCATGATTTTACTGCTGTTGCTATTATGTCATTAGTCTGGTCCAATGCTCCAGTTTTCTCAACCGCGGTTGGGGAGCGAGTAAATTGTAAGGCGATATTTCTGGAGGGGTGGCCTGTGGGGAAACTGTAACATTTCCAGAATGTCTTGTCTGGCTTTAGTTCATTTGCATATCCTCAGGGGTGGGGAGAAGTTCATCTCCATGTCAATAAGTAATTACCTGGGCAACCAAGTGTGTGTGTGAACCTGAGAGGTTAAGAGGAGGGGGCTGGCTGGCTTGCTTGCTGGCTTCCTCCAGAGCAGAGGAGAAAGTCGGCCAGGGACTGCAGTTTGTGAGCAATAAACAGGTTTTAAACTTTATTTCTCCCTTTGACCGATTTCGGTTTTTAGAGGTTTTCCTTTCCCTGGACTTTCACGAATGAACAAAACCCAAGAAGAAAATGAGATCTTTTCTTAAAGGAATGATCATCTTGTTGGATCTCGGCTCTGTGGTGCTCGGTGCCGGCCGCCCACCAGTGCAGAGTACGGGAAGCTTATGGCATGAAACCATTCGTTCCTAAGAGAGGATATAGTTAAATAATTCTTAGACATGACCAACAATTGAATCTCATAAGAGACAGATTTAGTAAGCAGTCTCCTTCTCTAATATTGATGTCCTGTTTATTGGATTGCCTGCCCATTACCCGTTTCTCCTGGAAACTGGCCTCCCCCTCTGACTGACCGCGGTGGGTGCAGCCCAGCGTTCTGGTGGGTGCTGTGCCCCCAGCGCCCGCCCTGTCCCCTGCCTGGTGGGGAGCATGTGCGCGCCCTTCCCCTGGTGGCCCTTCCTTGGGGGGTTTGGAATTGCCACCAAGAGGAGCCCGCCTTGTTCTGGCTCTGCTCCTGGATGGGGGAGTTCAGAACTTAGCTGTTGTTTGTGGCCATTCGGGCCCACGGTTTGGGAAACAGAGCCCCTCAGACGGTTGAGAGTGGCTGGAAGCAGGAACTCGGGAATGAGGGGGCTCCAGGGCCAGGAAGGGCCTCTCGTGCCACCCTCTCTATTCTCCAAATCTCTGCTCTCTACTTGGAAAGTTCTAACTGCCTGACGTAGTAGTCTGTAATGTGCCAGATTCCTAATCCTGTGCTGCCACTCACTGACTTTGTGGCCCTTTGTTTTTGATGATTTAAAATAGAGATGATAGTACCTACCTCATAGGGTTGTTGTGCGGACCAAATGGATTACATAATGCCCCTGGGATAACTTACACCGTAACGAAGCCCTGTGTATAGGTTTTCTACATTGTAGGTAGTTTGTGGCCTAGCTGTTTGTACACACCCCTCTGGCTGGCTCAGAGTTCTCCACGTGTGTGTTCTCCGTGGTGGCCTGATAGGTGTCCCAGCCAAGTAGTCAAGCTCTGGGCATGTTGTAAGAGTCGATTCACATAAGGTGAACATTGCTGGGGGGAAGCCCACATACATTCTAGATTTTCATAGAGATACTGCATTACTTTCTTACTATTGTACCTTCCCACCAACTGTGGATGTGAGAATTCTCAGTGTTTTTCAACTTTTTTCCAAGTTGGTAGACAAAAAGGAACGGGAATGGATGTTGCACTTTTATCCCTCAGTTAGAGAGCTATTGTAATAGTTAGGTAAACAAAATGAGTTTGTGTCTAGAATTCCTAGTAGTGTGAGGAGTGGAATGAGGACTGCCCTCACTCCCAAGGACTGTGCTCACGCCGCAGGGCAGGCGGAGGCTGCAATTGGGCCAGTGAGAACTCATCCGTGGCCTGAACCTAGTCTCTTCTGTCATGGCTGAGCCGACATCAACCCACCTCCCGGAACGAAGCTTTTCCAAAGCACAGAAAACAGCTTGTAGCACTGGCAGGAAGCACTCACCAGCCTCTGGGGCCAGCTTGGAAACACCTTCATCAGGAGGGTCCCACTCAGGACCTGGCAGTTTCCCCACACCTTTCAGCCATGTCAGCAACTTGCTGACACACCCCACACCCTGCTCCAAGCAAGGCTTCCTTCCGTTGTGGTCACAGGCCCACCAATGTCCCATTGCAGCCATGGCCCATCACCAATAAGCCTCACCCTCACCTCTGCCAACAACTGTCCCTGTGGAACTTTTCCCTTCCCTGGTACTTCCACCTTGTCTGTTACCCACTGACCTGGGTGACACTTATTTGTTACCCTCCCTTTCCCAGTGAGGGACATGGGGTGAAGAATTGGAATCTGCATGTAGGTCTAGTCCTTTTCACTCAACAACCTGGACTCCTACAGGGGAGACAGTTGAGACTACCACAGGATAGAGCTGAAGAGGAAAACGGCCTGGAGGCAGGAGATGGTGAATGGTGGTGGTAGAGAGAAAAGAGAAAGCAGGTCAGGGAAAGAAGCAGACAAGTGCCACACTGGGTGGGGAGCGACATGGTCAGCACCTGCTGGTCTTAGGGCTGTAGTTTGCCCACCTTAGACTGACTGGTTCTGCCTCTCTACTCGCGTGTATTTTTTACCTAATTCCACACAACACAAGGAGCTCAGAGACTTTGTCTCTCTCTTGTAGAAACATGGGTTCAGAAGCTCATGGCATACAAGAAATTGGTGTAAGTCCAATGGGACTCTGTATTTCCTGTCTACTGCTTCTTTGTTTGGTGTTAATGGGAATTACAGTTCATAAGAGAATTCATGTAGAAGTAGTTTCTGTATAGGAATATGTTCAGAATATTTTATTGTTTACCATGGATAAAAGGAAGATGTGGAAGAATTTCATGGAGCAAATCAAATTATTTCAACTTAAATTCAGACTTTTCAGGGCTGCCTTACCTTGTGCTAAGAATATCCTTCTAAGAAGGGGAAAACAGGTATCATAGACCCTTTGTTTAACTCCTCAGAGCAGATTTGTCTAAAGTGCACCTGTCTCAGACCTGTAAGGAGATTCTCCTGCTGGGTGTTCTTTGGGTCTTGTTGGACAGTCATCTCTGTTATGAGGGGTTTCTTCACAAAGACTCCAGGGTCAGCATGTGTAACAGGTCTCCAGGGTTTTAATGTTTCTATGTTACAAGTAGCAAAAGTCAGATGTAGCAGAGTGGGGATACTTGCAATTTCCTCTTAAGGTAATAAGCTGGGATCAAAATGAGGGTCCCAACCCTTCCTCCAATGTTCATTCATCCGCTGTCTTTGCTGGCAGGATCCCAACGTCACTCAATGAAAGGGAGGTAAAGAAAGTTGAGTGATTATTCTCACATCACCCAAAAACTCCCATAGAAGTAGGAATGGGGGTTTCCTTAAGTCTTGGTTGGCCATCAGATCTTGAGCCCCTTAGGCCCCATATATATCACTGTACAGCTCTTCCTAAAGCACCGGGCATGGCACATGGCAGCGTCTCAGAACACATGAGTTAACTTGATTTCCACTAGTGTTGATCTCTTCCTTGCAGTTGATTTTATTTTAGAATATAATTTGTAGTTCAGAGATAGAAAACAAAAAGCATATTATGATCGAGGGCCTGTAGGAAAACATGTATTTATTCCGAAGTGAAACATGAGCACATTTTTGCAAGAAGCTGTACCTGTCCGGGTAAGCTCTGATATGTGTGGTTAGCAGTCTGCTAAGAGGTATTTTGTGTACTAAGTTATTAATCACAGTGTCAAGTTCAATTCTATAAAAGTCTCTTTATCTGCTTTTCTCTCTGAAAGTTTCCAAGTCTGATCAAAACTCTACCCTTCATTAGATTCAGCATTAGCTAATTTAGCTTGTGGCAGCTGTTATTCTACTTCCTACTAAATATCATCCATAAGTGGAGATGATGATTGTACCAAAACATGTCAGGTTTATAGATTGATGATATACTGTTGAATGCATTGCCATGGTACATTATAGAGCAAGATTTGCAAGTAAGAAACTGTGAGAAGCTTCAAGTATGAAAACTATGTACCTACTAATTGCATTTTATTTGTAAGAGCCCTGCTATTCCCTCCCACCCCTGGCCACCAGCACTGCAAATATACAAAATCAACTTGATCCCACTCTTCGATTCATGGCACAGGCATCTTTGCTTGCATTTTGTTTTATTTATTCCCGCTTCTGTGGCCCTCCTGCCTAGACACCCATGCTGGCATATTTAATATATGTCCTTTCCCTTCTACTAATTTATTTAACTTGTGTGTGTGCATGTTTAATTTATGTGCATGCATTTGGGCTCTGAAACTAATTATTTTTTACTCATTGTGGGTTTGATATCAACCTGTGTTGCTGTATATAAATCTGGTTCATTGTTGTGTGCTGTCACATAGATTTCTATCTTCTTAATATACCAAAATGTACAAATCCATTCTCCTAGTGATGGATACCTGTTCGGCTTCTAAAACCAGGGCTGCATGAGGGTGCCCAGCCTGATGTCTGCTCCCTTGTGTATGTGTACAAGAGTTTACATTAAATCACAAGTGGAGAAAATGCCCAGGTTTAGCAAATGTTTAGCACCTTGAAGGTAAAAATTAGTGCCACCAGTGTAATGTAGAACTTATAGAACTTCAAAGTATACATTTTGTATAAAAGATGACATTCAAAAATGCATTGAGTTTACTGTTAATTATAAACTGCGCCGTCTGAAGATTCTATTTTTGTAGTGTCCTTTTCTTTTCTCCTAATGACTCTGCAGGTGTTTAGTGACTGTCGCTGAGCCTGCTAAGTTCTCAGGGAGGGAGCCAGCCTGAGTTATCTGAGGAGTGGGCAAAAAGTAGCATATCAATTTCTATTTAAAGAAAGTAATTATTTCATCATGTAGCAGGTACTTGTGGGTTTTTTTTTAATGTTAAATATTCTCTCGGCTTTGCTTTATCTCCAAGCATCAGAAATTAGAGTTAACTTAACTCTTTGTGCCTGTTGAAATTCTAAGTTGCTCTAGAATAGCCATGCCTGGATTATATTACTGTATGGAATAAATAGAGCCTCATGTACTACAGGATATTATAATTTGCTTTTTATGTCTTGTTCATCTTTGTGCTTTAAGACCTAGAGTCAAGAGTCTGTTGCCAAAAAAGGAAAAAATATTTGGAACCAACCTCGATTGATTCTGTTGTTATGTTTGAAAATTTTGCAAGCACAGCTTATTCAGAGACTTAAGAGAAATCAAACATGCAGCACTGAGGCAGATCTGGGAGGGCCCTCAGATGGTAAAAAGGGAAAAGAATAACTGGCCAGTTAGTTAAATTCATCTAATCCTAAGGAGAATCGGTTGAATGAAAGATGCCCCAAAGAGATGGCCTCTTTCTCTGCTGACTTACGAGACCCTAGAGGGTCCTGCCCCATGTTTATCTCTCTCTTTATCTTCAGCTCCTCTCCCCTTCATTCATTCCACTCTAGACACACCTTCCTTCGTGTTCCTTGAACAGCCAATCAGGCTGCTCCCTCAGGGCTTTTACATTTGCTTTTCCCTCTACCTAAAATTTAGGCCTTCCCCACAGATGTCAGTGTGCCGGGTTTCTTTACTTCCTTCAGGTCTTTACTAGAGTAGAGACCTACCTAGGTGAGGCCTCTCCCTGCTCTCCTATGTAAATTTTATCTCTCCCATCAATACTCATACCCCTTCTTAGCTTCATAAGTGGTACTTATCATTCTCTGACACACTATATATGTTAGTTATATTCAAATATCTGTCTGCTCCATTCTGAAGCACCTAGAACAGAGCCGAGTACATCGCGGTGCCCAGTGAGCATTCATGATGAGTGAGTGCATACAGCAGCCACCTTACAAAGGATGCACTGTGTAGTATTGGAATAGGATGGACTTACAGAACAATAATAGAATGTCCAGAAATACACTTTCACCTATGATTTTCAATAAGGTGTCAAGACAGTCCAGTAGAAAAAAATATTTTTCCAACAAATGGTGCTGGAACAATGGTATATCCACATTCAACTTGAATGATGTTTTCTATTTTTTATTAGATTTAATTTTAAAGAAGATTTGTTGGGGGAGCATTGTGTATTTTCCTCGGTACTTATTTCCGCCGTGACATAGAAATGAAGGGCAGAGACACAGTAGTGAAGCATAGGAAAAGTTTTATTTAAAGTTACTTAAAGAGAAAAAGTGCAGCAGGCAACCTCAGTGAGGAGAGGTGCCCTAAAAGGTTGGAGAGAGAAAGTTTAAGATTAAAAGGTTACACACTTAGAAAGTGTGGGTGACCTGAGAGAGAGAGGAGTGCCCCGAAAGGTTGGGGGTTCCCTGCCTTGCCAATGAGTTTCAGCCCCAGGCAAGTTCGCTATGGGTTCAATGTGACCAAACAAAATGACAGCAAACGTTCTTTGGGGTGAAAGGGTTTATTACGCAGCTTGTTCTCCCGGTAGTAGGTTGAGCACTAGGGTCTCTGCCTCCGCCAAGAGCACTGGGCCGAGCTTTCTCTATATAGCACAATAATAACTTATTGCCTAAAGGTGTGGAAGTGGTAGCCTAGCAACACGCCAGTTACATCATCAGGTGGTTTAAGTTCAGTGAGGATCCTGGCCTTAGGAACCCCAATTTCCCCACACTCCACCCCTCCAGGATTCTCGCCTTACGATCTACACGCTTTCCATCTTCCACAATGGTCCCAGTGAGAGAAAGCTGGACCACTGTAACCAGATTCCACAATAGCAACAGAGGATAACAACTTAG
Source organism: Phataginus tricuspis (assembly GCA_029783875.1). NCBI lineage: Eukaryota > Metazoa > Chordata > Mammalia > Pholidota > Manidae > Phataginus > Phataginus tricuspis. The sequence continues at coordinate 26,681,969 of JAQQAC010011087.1, read as the reverse complement.
AGATAATAAAAATTAAGATACAACAAGATTTTGATACAGGTAACAAAAATTACAATAATCCTCAAGCCAGAGGAAGTTCCCAATCCACAAAGACCTTAGGGGCAATAAGACACATGTTTTAATGCCACCAACATAGGCAAATCTTGTCCTTCAGGTAGGATGCATGCAAGAGCGTGGTGCTGTGATAGGACTGTAGCAGGAAGGGGGTCCCTTCCAGGTCTAGTACACCATACTTTTACTCTTTTCCCTGTGGGGGTTACTGAGGGGGTCTATATATAGTGTTACTGGAGATGCATGCACTGGCCATAATGATAAAACAAAACTCCCTGGTAAGACGCTCCTACCTTCTGGCAGTTCAGGATATACTACTGTGACCTTTGGGGGCCATTCTGCTGTTATTACAGGAATACACAGGAGGCCAGCTTCCAGGCCTTGTCCCCAAGGTGCCAGGAGAGCCAGCCATCGTTGGTCCATGTGTCGAAAGGTCCAAAGCCAGGTCCACTCAGTGGAGTCTCCGGGGTTCAGTGCACTTGGTGCTGGCAGCAAGATGTTATTCTGTTGGCCGAACCTCGGCTTCAGTGATTCTTCCTTGGTTTGTACTTGCAGTTGTATAGGGGAGACAGCCATATGTGTTAACATGTCTGTGGGGCTCAAGACTCTCTTTTGGGGTCTTGTTCAAACGTAGCACCATCCACAAGCGGACTGACCAGCCCCACAGACTATTGATATCTGACTTTAGTCCGGATTTTAACAAACCATTGTGCCTCTCTATCAAGCCTGCTGTGGTAGGATTGTATGGCACATGAAACTTCCACTTGATTCCCAGGTGTCGCACCCATTCTTGCAATGTATGTCCAGTAAAATGGGTGTCCTGATCACTCTCAATTACCTGTGGTCGGCCATAGGTGTCAAAGAGATGCTCCAGGCCTCTTTTGTTTGTCTGCTGGTCTGCAGACAGGTAGGAAAAGCAAACAGAAGTCCAGTAGCTGTGTCCACACAAGTTATGCATACCAGTATCCTTCTGACACAGGTAGAGGCCCAATATAGTCTATCTGCCACTTGACGAGGGATATAGGTCCCTTAGCTATTGTCTCATGTTGCTGTGGAACTCGGTGTAAGTCCCTTTTGGAGCACACAACACACTTCTGCCGGGCGCTACTAAATTCTTCAAAGGTCAATGGCAAGCCCCACCGACGTGCTACAGCCCACCTTATTGTTTTCCCCACATGCAACAAACGCTGATGGAACCATTGTGCAGAGTTAGGCTTCACATTCAGAGGTAGGCTTTCCTTCTAACCAAAGTATCCGGGCCAATTTATCTGCTTCATCATTTTCCTGGGGATGCCAGTGGCAAATGACCTGTCACATGGTATACTGTAATTATCTTAGTCTGACCACAGGCCCATGAGTCTTGCCGCAATTCTTGCCCCCAGAGGGGTCAGTGACCAACCAACCACTTGGCATGGTACCAGGTTGGAAGCCACAGGGTCAAGCCCCGATAGACAGCCCAGCTGTCAGTGTGGACAACTATAGGGGAGGGTTCCTGGCTGATCACAAGCCACACAGCCCACAACTCTGCCCATTGGCTGCTCTTCCCCTCACCATCTTCCATCCATATTGTCTCAGTCTTAGGATGGAAATCTATGGCCCTCCATTTTGGGGGCTGCCCACGACTGGAGCCATCTGTGTACCATGCATCTTCGGGTATAGGGGCTCTTCCCTCCCAATAGGGACCCTCTGCTACTAATGGTTCAAAAGCAAGTTCTTCTTACTTTTCACTAGTATATGTCACCAGCCCAAATAAGTGTTGGAGTTCTTCATTCAAGGGGCCACTAGAGAGGGCACTACGCTGCTGTAGGTAAGCACCCCACTTGGCCAGTGTGTTTGTGCCACACCACTCCTTGGCTTTTGGGCCCAGTCTCGTACCCACCCCAAGATGGGACAGGTTGTTATTACCTTTATTGGGGCCATTCCAGTAATGGGTTCTGTAGCCAGCAAGGCGTGATACACAGCAGCCAATTCTTTTTCTATCAAAGTGTATCATACCTCTGCCCCTTTCAAGAGTTGTGACCAGAACCCAATAGGTTGGTGAGTTTGTTCAAACAGCTGCCAGAGACCCCAGCCATAACCATCTTCAGTGACATGAACGTCCAGCTCACAGGGCCTTGATGGGTCTGTCACACTCAAGGCGTACACGGCCTTGACTGCCCATTTTGCTGTAGTAAAGGCAGATGCACATGTCTCATCCCAGTCCCACCTGATGCCCTTTCATACCAACCAGTATAAGGGCTTCAGAACTTGTGCCAAGTGCAGGATAAACTCTCTCCAGTAGCCTAGAAGATCCAAAACCTCCTGTAGTGATGCTACAGATGTAGGGATAGGAAAGGCCTGAACTTTATCTACAACTGCTTCTGGTATAACTTTGGTCTTACCCGACCAGACAACCCCCAAGAATTTGACAGACAAACCAGGTCCCTGAACCTTGGTACTGTTCACAGCCCATCCTTTCTCCTGTAGATGTTGCAGCAGTCTAGGTGCTGCACCTTCTAGATGTGAAAGAGAATCGGACATGAGTATGACATCAGTCATAATGCCCCTATTTCCCCCTTGTCCCTCCCTTCCCACCCATCCTCCCCAGTCCCTTCCCTTTGGTCAAATGGTCATCAATATAGTGGTATAGCTGCACCATTGGCAGTTTCTCCCATGTAGCCAAGTCCTCAGCTACAAATCTGACCGATGGTGGGACTGTGGAGGTATCCCTGTGGAAGGATGATGAAAGTCCATTGCTGTCCTTCCCATGTGAAGGCAAACTGTTCTTGACTTTCCTACTCAATGTCAATGGAAAAGATCTACCACATAATGGTATGTTCCCAGTTCATGGCTGAGGGTATCCATCAGGCCTGCAATAGAGGGGACAGCAGCATGCATAGGGGGTATGACTTTGTTCAGTTCTCTTTAATCCACAGTCATATGCCAGGAACCATCTTGCTTTTTTACTGGCTGCACTGGGGAATTGGAAGAACTATGGGTGGGCTTTATAATACCCACCTTTTCCAGCTCTTGGAGAGTTTCTCCAATCTCTATCCCCTCCAGGCAGTTTGTATTGTTTGGTATTAGTCACCCGCCGAGGCACAGACAAAGCTATGGGCGGGTGCCTAGCATGTCCCCTCAGAACTGCCTTCACCACACGTACTCTCAGTCTGAACTCATCTGCAGTGGTCTGCAACCATAGACCCTGCAGGATATCAATCCCCAAAATATACTCAGGGATAGGAGATATATCCACAGTATACTCTTTTGGGGGAAGATGCTCTATTCCCAAAGGAATTTGGGCTTGTATCACTCTGATAGCCTTACCTCCCCCACCCCCACCCCCCGTATCCATCTATGATAGTGGGGATTCTGGGAACCACTCAGGGTTACCATGAATCAGTGAACATTCAGCCCGTGTCCACCAGAGCCAGGACACGCTGCATGTTCACTGGGGACCAATGGATAGCTATTTCAACATGTGGCCTCCGGTCCCCACCTGGTCCCTCACTGGTCCCTCACGGCAGATATCTCAACCTTCCCTCAGTCAAACCATGTTCCCCAATCATCTTTCTGTGTGGGCTCGACTGAGGTTGGGTCGCTCTCCAGTAGAAAGTCTTGCAAACACATGGGCTGGACTTGTGGCTCTGTCTCTGACCTCTGCCTCTTTGGTCTTAATGACTGGAACTGCTACTCTGGTTTCAGTTGTTGCCATAGCTCTAGTAAGATCCTGTTTGACTTCCCCTCTAAAATCCTTCCATCTGCACCTGCCTGTATTAACCCACATCTGGTCCTTGTAACCTTCATGTGGCCCTTTAAATTCTTCATGTAAGTAACAGACCTTATTTGTTTCTGTGTTCTCATTGCTTCAGCCTCTCTCCTAAGTCTGCTACTGTACGTGTCACCTCCATTATGGGATGCCCTAAGTGAGGGGAAACAATGGCCACTAGAGACCCAAAGAGGGATGTGGGAGCTATTGGAAGCACAATATTTCTCATCCCAGTAGTGAAAATCTCTTCATCTGGGCCATAATTCTCTGGACCATAGATGGCATTTCTTATGCCTAGCTCTCGTAACACCTGTTGGATCTCAGCATATGTCTGCCATCTAACAGGAGAGGATGGTAGATTATCTGGATTGGGCCACACAGCATGAAGTGCAGCCATAAGCCAATCGAGGAGGGAGTGACTCCCTGGGGTCTGATGTGCATTTTGTAATTGCTGCCTCAAGGCAGGCTGCACTGTCAGGGAAGACAGCTTTCCCACCTCTGACCCCGACAGAACAATTCCATCCACCCCTAAGTCCCACAGACGCAGGAGCCAAGTTGATATTGACTCCGAGGGTTTCTGCCTAAACCAGGAGCCCAAATCCACCAGCTCAGCCTGAGTATAGGGGTGGACCACAGAGGGCTCCATGACCTGGGGAGGGGGCTGCCCTTCTCCTTGGGGAACTTTCAGCTGCTGGGTCTTTATTTTCTTTACAACCACTGGGCATGCTTTCAATACATGAGGGGCCAATACCTCTGACACCACCCCTTTATCCTTCCCCAGCTCCTCTATTCCTGGGGCTGATGGCACCTTTCTGTCCCCTCCCCCAAGTGCCTCCTCTGCTACAACCTTTACCTTTTCTATCGTGCGTCACAGTAATGCAACCTCAGTCTTCAGCAGCTCTCTTGCCTTCACCTTAATGCTTTGCAGCTGGTGTTCTCGTGCCACCTCCACCTGTGCTTCCCTCAGGAGTTCGTCTTTTTCCTTGATGGCCTTTTCCTCCTTCAGAGCACCTGGCAGCACTGCCGTCTTATTCTGTAAGGAACCTTTTACCTCTTCAATGGCACCTCACTGCCTGTGTTGTCGTGCTGCATCCTCTCATATCAATCCCATTTCCTTCTTCAGGGAATCCATAGAAGTTTGCAGCTCGTCCTTTCATGCTGCCGTTTTTTGGGATATTTTTCAGGAGCGTGTCCTTCTCTTCTGTAGACATTTTTAATATTGTGAGAAGCAGCCAACGCACAGCCCCCGCTGCCTCATGGGCACTCTGTCTCTCAAAAGATCTACTTACTATACCAAGGGCTATCCCTACTGCCTCAGGTATCACCTCCACCTGCCTCCATTCCTGGGATGGGGCCTAGTCCTCTAGGAGGCAAGCTACCTCAGACCACATACCCATTGGGGGACACATTCACAGGGGCATGCCGGTTAAGCACCCCTTCCATAAAGGCAGCCTGTCCTTTTACTTAGTCAACAATGAACCCTGCGGACTTCGCCAATTGTCTTGCCAATGGGTTTCAGCCCTGGGCAAGTTCACCATGGATTCATCCTGACCAAAGAAAATGACAGTAAAACGTTCTTTGGTGTGAAAGGATTTATTGTCCAGCTTGCTCGCCCAGTGGTAGGTCGAGCACTAGCACTTTGCCTCCGCCCAGAGCACTGGGCAGAGCTCTCTCTCTATAGTGCAATAATAGCTATTGCCTATGGGTATGGAAGCAGTAGCCTAGCAACAGACCAGTTACATCATCAGCTGGTTTAAGTTCAGTGAGGATCCTGGCCATAGGAACCCCAATTTCCCCACACCCCTTTCAAGAATTCTTCAGGAATGTGACTAAGGCCTGGGGGTGCAGACCTGTTAAGTGGTCTTTGAATAATTAGAATTAACTTAACACAAGCAATTTTCTGCTCTGATTTCTCCAGAGTCTTGGTCTGGAGCATATCAAACAAGGCTCCCTGTGCAGCGCCCAAGGTGGGCTGAGTTATTGTCTGTTTGCTAAAAGTATTAGTTAAGAGCCTTACTTCTTAACTTCCTGTGTATTAAAATACAATCTTTAAGATGGAATCCTTCCTGCCTTTCACTATGTTGTTTACAGCTCAGACTGCATGCCAAATTAGTTGCCTAGATTACAAACTACTTGATTAGGGCCAGATGAATAAAAAACTTTTTTTAGATAAAGTTAAAAAATAATCTGGGCCTGTTTGATTAACATAATAAAGACATGGCCTATGCTGATTTACCCTCCTTTATCTGGGAAGTATTCAAACATTCCAGGCCAAGTTGCTCTTGGCTTTTTGAACTTAAATTGATTAACTCTGCGTCTTTTTAGTGGACTTTCCTGGCCTTTTTCACTTTCCATCCCACTCATATCTATTTTCCTGCCTAACAGTTTTAGTTTTGCAAAACAACTGCACAGAAGGTACACAGAGCTCCCATATAATAATCCCCACTCCTCCAGTTTCCGCTGCTACTAATATTTTACATTAATGTGGTACATTTGTTACAATTGATGAACCAATATTGATACATTATTATTAACTAAGGTTAGTAGTTCCCATTAGGGTTTATTGTATGAGTTCTTACAAATGCATAATGTCATGTATCCACCATTACTGGACAGAAAAAAAATGTGTAGTTATAAAAAATCCTAGCTCTGTCCTTCTTTGACACCAACTCCCTATTCAGTTGTACGAAGTTACTTTTAGAACGCTTAGCAGTTGGCTGTTTTTTTACCTCCCCTTTCTTCTATATCTACTTCCTCTATGCAACTATTTTTCTCACTTCCCGTGCCCTGGCAAAGATGTAAAATGTTATATCAAAGCAGAAACTGACAAACCCAACACATTGGATGTCATCCTACAAGTCCGCATGAGTGCTGGGTCCTTGTGAGCCTGGGAAACGGAAGGTGGGGTGCATTCTTTGCTGAGGCCGCATCATCCCCTCTTGAGCTTTAATGTGTGATGAAGTATCTGACATAACACCCCGATCCCAGGGTGTGTGCATGAACTCTGAGTCCCAGAATCAAATGACAGCGGAGGATGTGGTCTCACTGATCACCTGCTCTTCCTAATGAGACAGGGACCATGGGTGTAGTCAGAGTAGGGAGAGGGCCTCCGGAAAAAGCAGGGTGGGATATTTACAGTCAGCAATATAACAGTGGGCAAAGAAGTCCCTTTTGAAACTCTGTGCAAAGTCAAGGTCACACTAATCCTCTAAGAACAAGATATCAGATTAAGAATATAGACATCTTCAGTAAAGTCAGTTAAAAGTCAAAAGGCCAAGAGCAACTTGGCCTAGAATGATTGAGTGGTTTTACAAATAGGGAAGGGTATCACAGCATAATCCGTGACTTTACTGTAAACAATCCTAGCAAGAACAACCCAGCCCTCCTTGAGGGCAGGGGAAGTGGTACAAGTCTACACCCCTAAACCTTTTTGTCATGTTCTCGAAAAATCCTGATTTGCCTATAAAACCCCTAGACAACGCAGCACATGGGACTCTCTTGTCCCCTCCTGGCGTGAGCCCGGAGCTCTGTCCTATCACTTTATTTCTAAATAAAAGCCTGTACCTTGCTCTCCTACCTTGCCTGTTTGCTAAGCTCATTCTTCGGCTTCGTGAACAAGAACCCCAGCATCACTAAGAACTCCTCATACCAGTGTTAGCCCTCCGTTTCTCCCTCTGCCAGGCTTCTTGTCTTACTGCCATCTGTGTTTGGACAGCTTCTGAAAAACTGACAGCCAAAAATGGTCCATTGCCCCTGCTGGGGTCATGGGTTTGGAAGATGTAGGCCATTTGGGGGATTCTCACTGTCCCCTGAGGGCTGGTTAGGAAGGGTTTGGCTGAGTTGCCTTTAAATGGTTTCTTTCAAACCCCAGTTTAATTGTTTTACCTGAAAAATTTTCAGGAAATATAAATGAAAAAGTAAGAGATGTTTTAATAATTTTTTAGAATAGTTTCAGATTTACAGGAAAGTTGGCAGAGTAGTACAGACTTCCCTGATACTCCATATTTTCCCTAATTTACATATCTAACAGTATATTTGTTATAATGAGTGAACCACATTGATACATTATTATTAACTAAAGTTCATACTTATTCAGATTTCCTTACTTTTTATGAAATGTCCTTTTTCTGTTCCAGGATCCCATCCAGAATACCACATTACATTAATTGTTATATCTCCTTAGGTTCCTTTTGGCTGTAACAGTTTCTGAAATTTACCTTGTGTTTGATGACCTTTTAAGGAATATTGGATAAATATTTTGTAGACCCTGCCCCGACTGGGATTTGTCTGATGTTTTTCTCATGATTAGACTGTCATTATAGGTTTGGGGAAGGAAGATCACAGCGGTAATGTGCTGTTCTCATCACTTGTATCAAGGGTACATACTGCCAACGAGAATTACTACCGTTCACCTGGCCAGTGATCATCCGGTTTCTCTCGGTGGCTCTTCCCCCCCCCATAGAGTTCTCTGTGGAAAGCGGTCCCTGTGTGCAGTGCACACTCAGGAGGAGGGAGCTACACTCCACCTCCTTGAGGGCTGAGGATCTCTATAAATTATTTGGAATTCTTCCACAAGGGAGATTTCTTTCCTCCCACTATGTTTGTTTATTTGATTATTTATTTGTATCAGTATAGACTCTTAGATACTTATTTTATTTGGGGGGTTATAATGCAGTACAGCTTTATTTTGTTACTCAAATTGCTCCAGCTTAGGCCATTGAAGGCTCTTTTGGTTGGCTCCTGTGTCCCCTTGCACACCCCCATTGTTTGGTGTGTGTGTGTGTGTGTGTGTGTGTGTGTGTGTGTTACTTTTTTGAACACTCCATTACTCTCTGGGCACAATAAAGTGCTCCAGGCCCATCCCCATCTTGTATATCTTCTGCCGCAGGTCTATAATCAGGCAGTTTCTCTAAGGAGCTTTGGTTCCTAAAAGGCGAATGGAGTTAGAAACTAAGATTGATATGCATTTGTAGCTCCAGGGGGAAGGGTGTTTCTGGCCCAGGGTGAATATACTATGAAACCAGTGAAACGGAAATAAGTCAAGGGGTAGGTTGGGAGAAACCATTTTTATTGCTCACACCTTGCTTGAATTTGCTAGCTAGGCCCGGCCCTGTCCATCTCCTCCAGCCATTACTCAAGCTGTGCCCTCATAGCACTCTACTTCCTGCCCACCCCTTCCAGGACCAACTCCATTGGGTCGTTGATGACTGACAGATGCCAAACCAATTACATGCCAGGAATGGAGGGGAGGGGAGAATGGCCTTTATCTCTCCACTCCTTGCCCCAGATTGATAGTAGGCTCTGCAGTAGTAAACACCTATTGATATGTAAATGACCAGGGCTAGGCGGGAGATTTTGGAAATTCTGCAATTTACCCCACAGTACTTAATCACTTTTTAAACCTACCTGAATTCTTACAATTTAGGGTGGGTATCTTGTAGACACATATAATTGAGCTTTGCTTTTTATCCACCCTGATAATTTCTCTTAATTAGTATATTTAGACCTCTCATTTAAAATGACTATTGATATAGTTGGATTAATATCCACCATGTTTTTAACTGTTTTCTACTTGATATGTCTGTTTTCTTTTTTTTCCCTTTTCTCCTGCCCTGTCTAGTTTTACGTAAGCATTTTACATGACTCCATTTTATTTCTTCTCTTAGCCTATCAATTTTACTTCTTTAAAAGAAAACTTTTAGAGGCCGCCATAGAGTTTAAAATACATGCTTCATCAAAATTACCTCCTTGAAATAACACTCTACCAGTTCACATGTAGTGCAGTACCTTATAACAACATATTCCCAGTTGGTGACTGGCAGGTGCCAGACCGGTTGTGTACCATGACATAGTTAACTTTCATTTTATTTAGCCCTGTGATGTTATCACCAAATATACTGAAAGAACCAAACTAGCGCCATGACAGGCTTTAGGAAGCCTTAGAAACCAGAAGGCCTAAGTTACAGTTTTCCTGAAACTATCAAGTAGTTACATATCACCCAAGGCATGCAACCACCCCCCTTGCCATCCAATCAGGAAAGGCCAAGAGCCCTCTCCCCACATTCCTAAGGATGAGGTCTGCGGGGAAGAGATAGATAAGACCCCATCACAGAGAGTAAAGATTAACCTGCTGGTCACTAAGCAAAGACCCTAGGCTCGCTCTGTAATTGGTTAATTTCAAAGATACCCCAAATATTGTGATTTGATCCCGCCAAAAGTAACGGATACTCTAGATAACCTGTATGGCTAGAACTATTGTCAATGATGTTGAATGATTATGATTGGATCACTGTATCCTTGTCCCAGTTTCCTGTAACTCAACCTTCCCAAAGCCCATAAAAATCCTGCCTGCCTTTGTCCAGGGCTCTCAGCTCACCTCCACCACCTGGGTGAAAATGCTGAGAGTCCGAGCTTAAGCCCGTAATAAACGCCCTTTGCTTTTGCATGCGTGACTCGGTCTCCCTGGTGGTCTCTGGTCTCTGAGGATGCTGCGATCCGGACATAACAATGCTGATACTGTTGTTGCTTTAAACAAACAGTAATGTTTTAGATCGATTATGAAAGATAAAATGTTTTCTTCACATATTCCTTTTCTGACATTCTGTCTGTAGATCAAAGTTATTATTTCTGTCTGAAGAATTTTTAACATTTCTTGAAGGGCAGATCTGGTGGCAGTGCACTGCCATTCATGTGTGTGTGTGTGTGTGTGTGTGTGTGTGTGTGTGTGTGTGTGTGTGTGTGTGTGTGTGTGTGTGT
>JAQQAC010011087.1:26625933-26671404 GCA_029783875.1 Phataginus tricuspis | reverse complement strand
TGTGTGTGTGTGTGTGTGTGTGTGTGTGTGTGTGTGTGTGTGTGTGTATACTCTCTTTTTTCCCTGTCTTTTCTAGAATAACTTCTCCTTTACTTTGAAAGATGATCTTACTGGATATAAGTTCTAGTTTGGTGGAGATTTCTTTCCACGCTTTAAATATTTCACTTCATCCTCTTGCTTGCATGGTTTCTGATGAGATGTCTGCTCTATTCTTATCCTTGTTTCTCTGTAAGCAAGATGTTTTTCTCCCTTTTGGCTTCTTTCAAGATTTTCTCTTTGTTTTTAGTTTTCTACAGTTTTAATATGCTATGTCTGGGTGTAGATTTTTTCACATTCATCTAGCTTGGTGTTTTCTGAGCTTCGTGGATCTTTGATTTGGTGTCTGTCATTAATTTGGTAGGTTCTCAGGTATTATTTCCTCAAATATTTCTTCTCCATTCTCTCATTCTCCTGTTGTTAGAACTATGCATATGTTACATCTTTTAATATTGTCCCACAGTTGGATATTTTCTTCATCTTCTTTTTTTTTCTTAATTCTTTGCATTTGATTTAGTTTGGGAAGTTTCTTTTGACCTGTCTTCAAGATTGCTGATTTTTCCTCAGCTGTGTCCAGTCTGTTGATGATCCTATAAATAGCATTTGTCCACTTCTGTGAGAAGGGTTTTGGTTTCTAGCTTTTCACTTTGAATTTTTCTTTGATTTTCCATCTCTCTGCTTATATTATCCATCTATTCTTGGACTTTTTTTTACCATTAGAGCCTTGGCATATTAATCATAGTTAAATTCCCTGTCTGTTAATTCCAAAGCCTGTTATGTCTGAGTCGGGTTCTGATGATTTCTTCATCCCTTCAGAGTTCTTACCTTGCCTTTTGGCATGCCTTGGAATTTGTTCTTGAAAGCCAGGCATGCTATATCAGGCACCAGCCCCTGAGGTAAATGGGCCTTTCCTGTGAGGATTATGTAATCTGGCTAGGAATTGAACTGTATTTAGTGTTTGTTTTGGCTACAGACACCAGAGCTTTGAGTCCCTGCAGTGTCCTTGTCTTTGTGTCCCCTCTCTGCTGGGTTTCACTATGTTCTCCTCCTCAGAAAAAGTCTGTGTCTTGCAGCCTTTTTAACTGGAATCCACAGTTGTTATACTGGAGCCCTGCTGGTGTGTGATAAGGTATGGGGAGGGGATTCTGTAACCCTTAATGGTCAAATTTTACTCTCTCAGTGGGGGCAGTGTTTGAGGACTGTGACCCCGACAGGTGTTCCTCCAGTGTATGGCTGCTCCCCGCTCCCCTCCCTGACTGCAGTGTTCCCACTCTATTTCCTTGAAGCCCTGACTCCTATTCACCGTTTCATTTTTGTTTTTGTTTTTCCCAAGAAAGCTAGAGAGAGCTGGAGCAGGGAGGAATTTCCTTACTCCAGCTGAATGGTTTCAAAATTTGCCCTGGTAAAATCTGTCCCTTGGAGAGGAAGCCTTTCATCATGTAGTAGGCTCTGAAAAGGATTTGATAATACCTACTCTTCCCCTCCCCTTGTAAGTCCCATGAGGGTATCCTTCTTGTATGCTCACCATGAGAACCTGGGTAGGATTCCTAGAGGGAAAGCCTACAAAAATACGGGAGGCCACCTAAACCCAAACTTCAGTGGTTTCTCACTAGTCACGCAGCCACCAGCAATTCATCAAAATTACCATTTAAGTGTTCCTACCATTGTATGGCTCCAGCGGCTTCTGTTTCAGCTAAGTAGATCTGTGTTGCTGTGCCTTTCCAGGTTTTGGGATGGTGGTTTGCCCTCAGTTCTCAGATAGGTCTAGGAAAAGTAGTTGATGTTCAGTTTTTCCAGATTTTTCTTGTTGTATTGACAGGAGTGACAGCTTCCAAGCTCTTTATATGTTGGAGCTGAAACAGGAAGTGTTTACAAGTCTTTCTCGAGATTTTATTTGGTTTTGTATAAATTTGTCCGTTACAAAAATAGTAAATTGAAGCATATGTTCAGTAGTAAAAACTCTCAGCCTTGCTTCAGAGAACCATAGGAAGCAGAATATTTCAGTAACTAAGCGAACTATTTGCTCAATGACAGTGGCAGTGAAAGGTCCACAGTGGAGTAGGAAGAACCTAACACCCTCTACCCGACTCCAATCTTTCAGGCTTTTCTTCTCTGCGGTTAGATTTTCCCATGATAATGAAGCTGAGGCTCCACTTAGGACCTTTCTGTCATCCATCACCCAACTAACCATCAGTTGATTAACTGATGCCACTGAACTTTGCCAGGTGTGGTTTGGTACCTGAGATGTAGAGCCCATTATTTCCTGGCACAAGTTTTAAATTTAGAAGCATATTTGATTACAAACATTTGTTCAGAAGCACTTCTCCTGGAACTGCAGACAGTTGGCAGAACATCTATACATGCAAATGACTAGTATTAATTGTGTCAGAACAAAGACTTAACAAAAGGGAAAAGAAGAAGTGCTTCTCTTTTCATTTATAAACAGATACCACCTAATTTTTAGGAGGCTCCGTTGAAGGACACTAACATACTCTGCAATAACTTCTTTCTTCAAAAGAAAACCTGATTAGCAAAATTGCAGCCACTTAGTTTTAGAGGCCCAAACTGAGTTGAAGGAGGTCAGACAGACCAATCTGAAAAAATAATAACAGCAACTTTAGAAATTAGCATTTCTATATCTTGACTACTCACCATGCCTCAGGGATGACAAGCGGGCATGTTGCATGAGGAAAGTGAGGCTCAGACATCTTGCCGACTTGCACAGCATCTGCAGAAGGTGTTGCAGTGGCCTTCCTGATCCCAAGCTGTGCTCTTCTGTAGCCACCAGTCGTCACAGAGCACCACTGAGAGGGTTGCTTGCATAAGGATAACTCATGTAGAATGAAAAACCTAGAATTTCACTCTTGGCCCTGACACATAGTCCCTGAAGGTCATTTTCTTGCCCTTGAAGTGATTAACTGTAATTTAACGGTTCTCTCAGGTTCTTGCAGCTCTAAAATCTCTGCCTTCCTGACATGGCCCCAGGCATCACTGTCCACCAGGGATCCCTTACATGGAAGCTCTGAGCATGCTTCCTTCTGTATACACTCGGTTGGGCTTCCACAGTGTAATAGTAGGAGCGAAGGGCGATACCCAGAGTGAGGAGGAAGAAGCACAGACCTGGAAGGAACGGGAGGCAGCACAGCCCCTGGTGAGGGCCGATCCCAGAGGCCACGTCCAGGTACGTAGAACCAAGGAGACAGGATAGAGCTTTTACCAGTAGTGTCAAAGAAATGTCAGTATCTGCTTCATAGTTGGGACACAAGGAAGTGTTATTAAATATGACTAGTTACCAACTCATTTATTTAGATACCGAACAAATTGTTTCTGTGGCCTTAGCATCTAAATTAGAATTAAAACAAAAAACAAAACTGAAAGAAAACAAAGACTTGGCGGGACAAAGTCTGTGAATAAAGAGCCATCCTGGGATCACAGCCTCTCGTCGCATATGTGCCGTAGCCATGAATGTACCCTGCCCTCACCACAGGGAAGGGGGGCGAACTCTCTTCCCCTTATGTCCCTGTGGCTTGGAATCCCCACTGTTATCAGGCCTTTCAGACTTGTTTTTCAGCTTCAAAGATTGTTCCAGTGTCCCCTATACATGACATCTTTGAATATAAACAATGTTTTGGGGGCCAGGAGGTAAGGGCCAGTTCAGTTGCTCCTAGACTACATCTTAGCAGGAACAGCAACTCTGTTTCCGATAAGACTTCACCTCCTGGAGTCTCCTGAACCCCACCCTCCTCACCCTCTGTCACTTGTCACTGACCAGGCAGACATTAGGCAGGTGACTTCAGGAGGCTGATTGTGTGTCCTCCTCCTTGATCTGTGGTACAGCCACCATCCTCACGTGGCCCCTGTAGTGCACTATGGCTGGCCTTTGTCACAAATGTGTGCTTCTCCAGTATAACTTAAATTCTCCCTTGATGGTCTTGGTGGTCCACTTGAATGAAATACATATATAGTGAAATGAAGCCACAGTCTGAGGCTATCACTTTGCTCCTAGACCTTGCTTAAAGAACATTTCTGGGTACATAGTGAAGTGTTGCTTGGTTTTATCCTTGTCAAGTGATCAAAATAATTGTTGAAAAAACAAAACAAACTCCAGATAAAACACAACCCTCCTACAGATTGCACTTCCTCTCACAGTCCTCATGTTACAGAAAATACTAAAAAAACCTGGACTGGATCACTCATGGAAGAACCAAGCACTCACTCGGAGGCCTTGGAGTGTTGAGGCTTTATTTCACACCGGCGGGCTCAGAGGGGAGTCATCTCCCAAAAGTCTGAGCCCTGAACAAAGGCAAAGGGAGCGATATATATCTTTCTGCTTCTGTATCTGCAACATTTCTACGTGCACAGCAAGGGAGCAGGCAAGGGGGAGGGAGTTTAGGGAGTGAGCCTTGGGAACGGGTGCTTGGCAGAGCGGGAAATCAAGGGAGTGTTTTTGTTGTTTGTGTTGAGGAAGCAGAGACAGAGGGGAGCCCCCTGGGCTAGACTGCTGTTCTTGTACATTTTTTCCTATCACTCAAATGTGCTCTGGAAACTTCTTTGTGCATGAAATATGGCTCTGAGTGGGAAGAGTATGAGCTTCACACATGAAATCTCAGTAACACAGGGTGACGTGTTCTTGGGTGACCCCAAAATTGCTAAAGCCTTGAAAGCCAGCTTTCTTACTCCAGTGACAAATGATAACTCCACTCAGCATCCTTCATCTCTGAGAAGCCTCTTCTGTTAGCAGGTCCATACAATGGATACTATATTTTAAAAGGGGAGAGCTGATGAGGCAATCAGTGTATTTATTTAACCCTTTACATTATTTCCTCCTTTTCATTTGGTCTAATAAGCATTTTTCTCAAACTGCTGTTCTGTTAAGTGGTGAGATAGAGGAAGAGGAGGTAGAAAACTTTCCATTCATTCATGGTAATCAGTTATCTCTGTTTAAATGACTGTCCTAAATTTTCCCATTGCTTTTTACCCTGTATGCTTCTTTTAGATTTCAAGTTTCTATTAATCTTTTAAGCCCAACTCCTTATTTATTTGTCTGATCTTGGAAAATAGCCTGTGTGGACAGGCCCTTTGCACGGCAACTCCCTGTCATGCCATGTGCATCCTCAGTGCCCCAGGCACAGACCTTGGTCAGGAGCACAGTATGCTGGTATCACTGGTGCTGCCCTGCCAACTGTATCTCAGAGGCCCCCAGGGGTGCACCAGGTGTTAAGACATGAAGACATCTTGTGAGGAGCCTCCTTTGAAACTGCAGAGAATATTCCTATTCATTGTGTTGTTGAGACAGACAGATTTTGTGATGCTTTATCATCCATTTGCATAGAACATCTTTATCCATCCCTTTCCCTTTTATCCTGTGTATATCCTTACTTCTAAAGTGAGTCTCATATAGACAGTATATATTTGGATCTTGTTTTCTTATTTATTCAGCCACTCTATGTCTTGGTTGGGAGTTTAATCTATTTACATTTCAAGTAATTACTGATAGTAACAAAATTACTATTGCCATTTTACTGTTTTCTATATGTCTTTATACTTATTATGTCCCTCTTTTCCTCTCTTAATGTCTTTCTTTGTGTTTTGTTGTTATTTTTTGTAGTGACTTGTTTTGATTCCTTTCTCATTCTTCTCTTTGTATCTTCAATAGGTATTTGTGATTACCATGAAGAGTAATCTTACAGATGTAACAGTTTGTTTTAAACTGTTGAAAACTTCAGTCACATTACAAAATCTTCACTTCTTTACATCTCCCCTCCCCCATTTTTATGTTACCGATGTCATAAATTATCTTTTTGTATATTTTTTTCTTTTACATGGTTTTATAGTTGCAGATATTTTTTATGCTTATACTTTAAATTCTACACCAGAATTAAAAGTGATATACTCACCATCATTACATTATTACAGGATTCTGTATTTGCCTATATATTTACCTTCACCAGATAGATTTATATTTTCAGGTGTTTTTACAGTAGTGTCTAGCATCTTTTCAGCTTGGTGGACTCCCTTTAGTATTTCTTGTAAGGTAGATCTAGTGGTGATGAAGTCCTTCAGCTTTTGTTTATCTGGAAAGGTCTTTATTTCTCCTTCACTTTTAAAGAACAGTTTTGCTAAATACAATATTCTTGGTTGGGAGGCTTATTCTTTCAGTACATTAAATATATCATCTCTTTCCTTTCTAGCCTGTATTATTTCTGCTAAGAAATACTCTGATAATTTTACGGGAACTCCCTTGTACTCATATGATGTGATACTTGCTGCTTTCAAGATTCTCTCTTTGGCTTTGACAGGATAATTACAGTGAACCTTGGTGTGGGCCTCTTTGAGTTTATCATAGTTGGAGTATTTTGAGCTTCTTGAATTTGGATGTCCATTATTTTCCTCAGATTTAGGAAATTTTTTACCCGTATTTCTTCAAGAAAGCTCTCTACCTCTTTCTTCGATTTCTGAGGCTCCTATAATGCATATATTAGTCTGCTGATTGGTATCCTTTAAGTCCCTTGGGCTTTTGTGGTTTTCATTCTTTTCCTATTGCTCCTCTGACTCAATAATTTCAGATGACCTGTCTTCAAGTTCGCTGATTTTTTCTTCTGTTTGATCAAGTCTGCAATTGAACCCATCTAGTGAATTTTTCAATTCAGTTATTACATTATTCAGCTCCAGAATTTCGGTTTGGTTCTTTTTTATAATTTCTATCTCTTTGTTGATATTCTCATTCATGAACCATTTTCCTAATTTTGGTTAGTTATTTGTGTTCTCTTGTAATTCACTGAGCTTCTTTAAGATGATTGTTTTTAATTCTTTGTCAGGTAGTTCTTAGATCTGTTTCTTTGGAGTCAGAAATTTTTTTTGACGTTTATTATTTTTCCTCGATTACATAATGTTTCCCTACTTTTTCTTGTACTTTGTTATTTTTTGCTGAGATTTGGGCATTTGAAAAAACAGCCAACTCTCCCAGTCTTTATGGACTAGCTTTGTATAGGCAGCCCAGCTATAGATCTGGAGATGTCACAAACCTTTTCTGGGGATATCTTTTCTGGGCTTTGGCATGTAATTTCCCAATTACCCTGATTTATTTTTTAGGAGATTGTACTCTCTTACTCTCTCCTGTATCTGTCTGCAGTACTGCAGGTTTTCTGGTACTTCAACAAGCCCCAAAGCTCTCCTTTGTTCTTAGCAGCAAAAGTATGCCAGATCCTACTTATCACCGTGTCTGCTGAGAGAAACCAATCCCTAGGGCAGATCCCCAAAAATGTTTCAAAATTGGACATTCCATTCTTTTCTTTTCCTCCTTAGGGACAAGCCATGATATGGGGAGCTCCCAATTGAGCTGATCTCACCCCGCCTAGGGCAGCGACATGGGCATAGCATAGAGGCTTCTCCCTGCGGGCTCAGCCCACTGGCCATGGCAGTGGAGACAGGCACTGCAGCCGGGAAGGAGGAAAGAGATCTTTCCTCCTGGCAGGCACCAGTGCCACTTGCCTGCAACCCCTGCCATCACTCCAGGTGCCGAGCAGCTCCAGAGAGTATAGCTGGGCACTAGAGGGTTCCGCCCACACAAAGTTATTATTAGATATTATTCATTACAAATATGAAACATTAAAAGAACCTGGTGCCAAGTGAAACTGAAATCACCAAACTTCCTGATAAAGATTTCAAAATAAAAATCATAAATATGCTTATGGAGCTACAGAAAAAATAATCAAGACCTCAGGGAGGACTTCAAAAAAGAGATGGAAACTGAAAAATATAGTATCTGAAATAAAACATACAATGGAGGGATTTGAAAGCAGATTACATGAGGTAGAGGAGAAGTTAAATAAAATAGAAATTAGAGAACAGGAATACAAAGAAACTGAGGCATAGAGAGAAAAAAGGACCTCTAGGAATGAAAGATAATTAAGAGAACTGTGCAACCAATCCAAACGGGACAATGTTCATATTATAGGGGTACCATAAGGAGAAGAAGAGAGAAAAAGGGATACAAAATGTCTTTGAGGAAATAATCTTTGAAAACTTCCCCAATCTGGTGAGGGAAATAAACTTTCGGACCATGGAAGTGCACAGGTCTCTCAACACAAGATATCCAAGGAAGACAAAACCAAGACATATAATAATTAAAATGGTGAAGATCAGGGACATGGACAGAATATTAAAAGCAGCCAGAGAGATAATTTCTCAGCAGAAACCTTACAAGCCAAAAGGGACTGGCATGATAATAGTTAATGCAGCGAAGTAGAAGAGTGTTGAACCAAGAGTACTCTACCCAGCAAGATTATCAATTAAATTTGAAGCAGGGATTAAATAATTTCCAGATAAGCAAAAGTTGAGGGAATTCACCTACCACAAACTATCTGCAGTGTATTTTGTAGGGACTCCTATAGATGCAAGTACACCTAAGATTAAATAGCTGTCACCAGAGAAAATAAAACCACAGTAGAGAGAGTAGGCCAGTTAATTACAAAGTAAATGCAAAACTAAATCAACTACCCACAAAGTCAGTCAAGCGATATACACAGAGAATAGAACAGGACACCGAATATATAATGAGTGCAGGATGATAAAAAAGAAGGAAGGGGGTGAAAGGACCTTTATATTGTGATTGAAATAGCATACTACGTGAGTTAAGTTATACTGTTAGACCGTAAAGGAGCTACCCTTGAACCTTTGGTAACCACGAATCTAAACATTGCAATGGCAATAAGTACATACCTATCAATAATCACCCTAAATGTAAATGGACTGAATGCACCATCAAAAGACATAGAGTCACTGAATGGATTAAAAAACTAGACCCATCTATATGCTGCCCTCAAAGGACTCACTTCAAACCCAAAGACATACACAGACTAAAATTGAAGGGATGGAAAAGATATTTCATCCAAACAATACGGAGAAAAAAGCGGGAATTGCAGTACTTGTATCAGACAAAATACTTCAAAACAAAGAAAGTAACGAGAGAAAGAAGAACATTACATAATGATATAGGGGTCAGTCCAACAAGAGGATATAACCATTATAAATATCTATGCACCCAACACAGGAGCACCTACATATGTGAAGCAAATACTAACAGAATTAGAGGGGGACACAGAATGCAATGCATTCATCTTAGCAAACTTCAACACACACCCACTCCAAAAGACATATCAACCAGACAGAAAATAAGGAATGAGACAGAGGGACTGAACAACACATTAGAACAGATGTACCTAATGGACATCTACAGAACACTCCATCCTAAAGCAATAGGATACACATTCTTCTCAAGTGAACATGGAACATTTTCAAGAATAGATCATATACTGGACCACAGAAAGCCTCAGTAAATTCAGAAAGATTGAAATTGTGCCACCCGGCTTCTCAGAACACAAAGGTATGAAACTACAAATAAATTACACAAAGAAAATGAAAAAGCCCACACATGCATGGAGGCTTCATAACATGCTCCTAAAAAATCAATGGATCAATGACCAAATAAAAACAGAGATCAAGCAATATACGGAGAAAAATGGCAACAATGATTCATCACTGCAAAAACTGTAGGACGCAGCAAAGGCCGTGCTAAGAGGGAGGTATATTGCAATAAAGGCCTATGTCAGGAAAGACGAACAATCCCATATGAATAGTCTAGACTCACAATTAAAGAAACTAGAAAAAGAAGAACAAATGAGGCCCAAGGTCAGTAGAAGGAGGGACATAATAAAGATCATTATAGAAATAAATAAAATTGAGAAGAATAAAAGAATAGAATTAATGAAACCAAGAGCTGCTTCTTTGAGAAAATAAAATAGGTAACTCCCTAGTCAGACTTATCAACAAAAAGAGAGTCTGTGCGCATAAACAGAATCAGAAATGAGAAAGGAAAAATCGTTATTAACACCACATAAATACAAAGAATTCTTAGAGAATACTATGGAAAATTATCTGCTAACAAATGGGATAACCTAGAACAAATGGACAACTTTCTAGAAAAATACAACCTTCCAAGGCTGAGCCAGGAAGAAACAGAAAATCTCAACAGACCAATCACCAGCAATGAAATTGAACTGGTAGTCAAAAAACTACCTAAGAACAAAACCCCTGGACCAGATGGCCTCACCTCTGAATTTCATCAAACATATAGTGAAGACCTAATACCCATCCTCCTTAAAGTATTACAAAAAGTAGAAGAAGAGGGAATACTTCCAAACTCATTCTATGATGCCAGCATCACTCTAATACCAAAACCAGGCAAAGACACCACAAAAAAAGAAAATTACACATGAATACCCTGATGAACATAGATGCAAAAATACTCCACAAAATATTAGCAAACAAAATTCAAAACCACCTCAAAGAGATCATCCATCATGATCAAGTAGGTGTTATTCCAGGTATGCAAGTATGGTACAATATTCAAAACTCCATTAACATCATACATCACACAACAACAAAAAGGAGGACAAACACCACATGAACATCTCCATAGATAGTGAAAAAGCATGTGACAAAATTCAACATCCATTCATGATAAAAATTCTCAACAAAATGGGTATAGAGGGCAAGTACCTGAACATAATAAAGGCCGTGTATGACAAACCCACACCCAACATTCATACTTAACAGCAAAAAGCTGAATGCTTTTCCTTTGATATTGGAATAAAACAAGGATGCCCAGTATCACCACTTTTATTCAGCATAGTACTGGAGATCGTAGCTATAGCAATCAGACAACACAAAGAAATAAAAGGCATCTACATTGGTAAGGAAGGCATTAAACTGTCACTATTTGAAGATAACATAATATTGTACATTAAAAAACGTGAAGAATCCACCCCAAAATTACTAGAACAAATAACTTAATTCAGCAAAGTTGCAGGATACAAAATTAATACTCAGAAATATGTGGCATTCCTATACACTAGTGATGAACTAGCAGAAAGAGAAGTCAGGAAAACAATTTGATTCACAATTGCATCAAAAAGAATAAGCCTAGAAATAAACCTAACCAAGGAAGTGAAAAGACCTATACGCTGAAAACTACAAGACACTCATTAGAGAAATTAAAGAGGACACTAATAAATGGAAATACATCCCGTGCTCATGGATACGAAGAACTAATATTGTCAAAATGGCCATCCTGCCTAAAACAGTCTACAGATTCAATATAGTCGATAACAAAATACCAACAGCATTCTTCAACAAACTAGAACAAATAGTTCTAAAATTCATATGGACTTGCAGGAAGATGGTGGCATGAGGAGGCCAGCGGAAATCTCCTCCCAAAATCAAATATATTTATGAAAATACAGCAAATACAACTATTCCTAAAAGAGAGACCAGAAGATACAGGACAACACCAGCCTGCAGCTATACCTGAGAGGACTCGGCACGCCGCGAGGCGGGTAAGATATGTAGCCACGACCCGGCGGTTCCCGAGCCTTCTACCACCCCAGCGCACCGGTGGTAGGAGACGATGCAGAGCGGAGTGGGAGTGGAAGCACAGGCCTGCTGAATAACCAGTCCTGGTGATCTGCGCTGGGAGCACTGACACACTTCGCACGGAGTATCGGAGATTGGAGAGACAGAGGTGCAGATTCCAAGATGGCAGGTCCACCCAGCCGGTTCGCCAGGACAAAAGAAAAGCGTGCACTTTTTTAGAGGTCTTAAAGAGACAGGGGCCCAACAGAGGAGCAGGATCGTCCAAGCGCACTCACCCAAGCAGGCTGGGATCCCTGGGGAATTTTGGTCCCCTTGGACAGTGGCTGGGAAAAGCAGTCAAACGGACACTTCCCACAGAAATCAGCAGCCTCCCATTCGTTCCCTCCCTGGCCAGAGTCACAAAGGGCCCAGCGGAGCGGCATGGTGGTGGAATAGTGTGGCAGCAGCACCACCTACAAGATCCTAAAAGAAACTACACCTGACAGGCGTTTTTTTTTTCTATTTTCCCTTTCTTCTGTTTTTCTTTTTCTGACCACTTCTATCGCCATGAAAAGAAAGAGAAATATGGTACAAACAAAGCTTACCCAGAAAACCCCAGACCAGACTACCCCAGAGAGGGAGTCTGAAGGGATGGACATGCACACTCTTCCTGAAAAAGAATTCAAAAAGTCATAACCATACTGACGGATCTACAGAGAAATGTGCAAGAGCTGAGGAAGGAAGTGAGGGAAGTGAGGAAAGACTATGCAGAAATCAAACAAGCCATCGACGGGCCTAACAGCAGACTGGATGAGAAGGAAGAGACTCTTAATGGAATAGAAACCAGAGAACAGGAACACAGAGAAGCTGAGGCAGAGAGAGATGAAAGGATATCTAGGAATGAAAGAATATTAAGAAAACTGTGTGACCAATCCAAACGGAACAATATTCGCATTATAGGGGTACCAGAGGGAGAAGAGAGAGAAAAAGGGATAGAAAGTGTCTTTGAAGAAATAATTGCTGAAAACTTTCCAACACTGGGGAAGGAAATAGTCTCGCAGTCCACGGAAGCCCACACATGTACCAACACAAGGGACCCAAGGAAGACAACACCAAGACACATAATAATTAAAATGGCAAAGATCAAAGATAAAGACAGAGTATTAAAGGCAGCTAGAGAGAGAAAAAAGATCACCTACAAAGGAAAACCCATCAGACTGTCATCAGACTTCTCAACAGAAACCTTACAGGCCAGAAGAGAATGGCATGATATATTTAACGTAATGAAACAGAAGGGCCTCGAACCAAGAATATTGTATCCAGCACGATTATCATTTAAATATGACGGAAGGATTAAACAATTTCCAGACAAATGAAAGTTGAGAGAGTTTGCCTCTTATAAACCACCACTACAGGATATCTTAAGTGGACTGCTCTAGAGGGAAGCACTCCTAAGGCTAAAAATATGTCACCAGATTAAATAAAATCATAGCAAAGAAAGCACATCATCCAAATACTAACTAAAGGCAAAGAATAAAACACCTACTATATAAAGAATGGAGGAGGAAGAATAGGAAGGGAGAGATAAAGAAACATCAGATGGTGTTCATAATAACTTAACAAGAAAGTTAAGTTAGATTTTTAGGTAGTAAAGAAGCAACCCTTGAACCTATGGTAACCACGAATCTAAAGCCAGCAATGGCAATAAGTACATATCTATCAATAATCACCCTAAATGTAAATGGGCTGAATGCACCAATCAAAAGACACAGAGTAACAGAGTGGATAAAAAAGCAAGACCCATCTATATGCTGCTTACAAGAGACTCACCTCAAACCCAAAGATATACACAGACTAAAAGTGAAGGGATGGAAAAAGATAATTCATGCAAACAACAAACAGAAAAAAGCAGGTGTTGCAGTACTTGTATCAGACAAAATAGACTTCAAAACGAAGAAAGTAGCAAGAGATAAAGAAGGACATTACATAATGATAAAGGAGTCAGTCCAACAAGAAGATATAACCATTATAAATATATATATGGACGCAACACAGGAGTGCCAGCATATGTGAAACAAATACTAACAGAATTAAAGGAGGAAATAGACAGCAATGCATTCATTTTAGGAGACTTCAACACAGCCCTCACTCCAAAGGACAGATCAACCAGACAGAGAGTAAGTAAAGACACAGAGGCACTGAACAACACACTACAACAGATGGACCTGACAGATATCTACAGAACTCTACACCCAAAAGCAGCAGGATACACATTCTTCTCAAGTGCACATGGAACATTTTCCAGAATAGACCACATACTAGGCCACAAAAAGAACCTCAGTAAATTCAAAAATATTGAAATCCTACCAGCCAACTTCTCAGATCAAAAAGGTATAAAACTAGAAATAAATTTTAGAAAGAAATCAAAAAGGCTCACAAATACATGGAGACTTAACAACATTCTCCTAATGAATCAATGGGTTAACGTCCAAATCAAAACAGAAATCAAAGAATATATGGAGACTAATGACAACAACAACACAAAGCCACAACTTCTGTGGGACGCAGTGAAGGCGGTTCTAAGAGGAACGTATATTGCAATCCACGCCTATTTAAGAAGGAAGAACATTCCCAAATGAGCAGTCTAAAGACACAATTAATGAAATTGGAAAAAGAAGAACAAATGAGGCCCAAAGTCACCAGAAGGAGGGACATAATAAAGATCAGAGAAGAAATAAATAAAATTGAGAAGAATAAAACAATAGAAAAAATCAATGAAACCAAGAGGTGGTTCTTTGAAAAAATAAAGAAAGTACATAAACCACTAGCCAGACTCATTAAGAGAAAAAGAGAATCTACACCCATAATCAGAATCAGCAATGAGAAAGGAAAAATAATGATGGACCCTACAGAAATAGAAATAATTGTAAGACAATATTATGAGAATCTATATGCTAACAAACTGGAAAACTTAGAAGAAATCAACTTCTTAGAAAAATACAACCTTCCAAGACTGACCAAACAAGAAACAGAAAAACTAAACAGACCAATCACCAGCAGCGAAATTGGATCGGTAAGCAATAAACTACCCAAGATGAAAACCCCTGGACTAGATGGATTCACCTCTGAATACCAGCAGACATATAGAGACGAAATAACACCCATCTCTTTAAAGTTGTCCAAAAATAGAAGAGGAGGGAATACTTCCAAACTCATTCTATGAAGCCAGCATCACTCTAATACCAAAACCGGGCAAAGACCTCACTAAAAAAGAAAATTACAGACCAGTATTCCTGATGAATGTAGATGCATAAATACTCAACAAAATATTAGCAAACCGAATTCAAAAATACATCAAGAGGATCATACACCATGATCAAGTGGGATTCATCCCACGCATGCATGGATGGTACAAAATTCAAAAATCCATTAACATCATCCACCACATCAACAAAAAGAAGAACAAAAACTACATGATCATCTCCATAGATGCTGAAAAAGCATTCGACAAAATTCCGCACCCATTCATGATTAAAACTCTCAACAAAATGGGTATAGACAGCAAGTACCTCAACATCATAAAGGCCATATATGACAAACCCACAGCTAACATCATACTTAACAGCGAGAAGCTGAAAGCTTTTCATCGAAGATCGCGAACAATACAGGGAATCCCACTCTCTCCACTGTTATTCAACATAGTACTGGAGGTCCTAGCCACGACAGTCAGACAAGAGAAAGAAACACAAGGCATCCTGATTGGTAAAGAAGAAGTCAAATTGTCACTATTTGCAGATGACATGATTTTGTACATAAAAAACCCTAGAGACTCCACTCCAAAACTACTAGAACTAATATCTGAATTCAGCAAAGTTGCAGGATGCAAAATTAACGCAGAAATCTGTTGCTTTCCTACACAGTAATAATGAGCTAAAAGAAAGAAATCAGAAAAACAATTCCATTCACAATTGCATCAATAAGAATAAAATACCTAGGGATAAACTTAACCAAGGATGTGAAAGACTGTACCCTGAAAATAAAAGACACTCCTAGGAGAAATTAAAGAGGACACTAACAAATGGAAATTCATCCCACGCTCTTGGCTAAGAAGCATAAATATTGTCAAACGGGGTATACTACCTAAGGAATCTACAGATTCAATGCAGTCCCTTTCAAAATATCAACAGCCTTCTTCAATCAACTGGAACAAATAATTCTAAAATTCATATGGAACCACAAAAGACCCCAAATAGCCTAAGCAATCCTGAGAAGGAGGAATAAAACAGGGAATTACGCTCCCTGACTTCAAGCTCTACTACAAAGCCATAGTAATCAAGACAATTTGGTACTCGCACAAAAACAGATCCACAGACCAGTGGAACAGAATAGAAAATCCAAATATTAACCCAAACATATGCAGTCAATTAATATATGATAAAGGCACCTTAGATATACAATGGGGAGATGACAGCCTCTTCAGCAGCTGGTGTTGGCAAAACTGGATAGCTACATGTAAGAGAATGAAACTTGACTACTGTCTAACCCCATACACAAAGGTAAACTCAAGGTGGATCAAAGACCTGGATGTAAGTCATGAACCCATAAAACTCTTAGAAAAAAACATTGGGAAAAATCTCTTGGACATAAACATGAGTGACTTCTTCATGAACGTATCTCCCCGGGTAAGGGAAACAAAAGAAAAATGAACAAGTGGGACTATGTCAAGCTGAAAAGCTTCTGTACAGCAAAGGACACCATCAGTAGAACAAAAAGACATCCTACACTTTGGGAGGATATATTTATAAATGACGTATCTGATAAGGGGTTGAGATCCAAAATATGTAAAGAACTCACGCACCTCTACAAACAAAAAGGAAATAATCCAATTAAGAAATGAGCCGAGGACATGAATAGATACTTCTCCAAAGAAGAAATTCAGATGGCCAACAGGCACATGAGAAGGTGATCCACATCGCTAATCATCAGAGAAATGCAGATTTAAACCACAATGAGATATTACTTCACACCAGTGAGGATGGCCAACATCCAAAACACAAACAACAACAAATGTTGGCGAGGATGTGGAGAAAAGGGAACCCTCCTACACTGCTGGGGAGAATGCAAATTAGTTTAACCATTGTGGAAAGCAGTATGGAGGTTCCTCAAAAAACTCAAAATAGAAATACCATTTGACCCAGGAATTCCACTCCTAGGAATTTACCCTAAGAATGCAACAGCCCAGTTTGAAAAAGACATATGCACCCCTATGCTTATCGCGGCACTATTTACAATAGCCAAGAAATGGAAGCAACCTAAGTGTCCATCAGTAGATGAATGGATTAAGATGAAGTGGTACATATACACAATGGAATATTATTCAGCCATAAGAAGAAAACAAATCCTACCATTTGCAACAACATGGATGGAGCTAGAGGGTATTATGCTTAGTGAAATAAGCCCATCGGAAAAAGACAAATATCAAATTATCTCACTAATGTGGAGTATAAGAACAAAGACAAAAACTGAAGGAACAAAACAGCAGCAAACTTACAGAACCCAATAAAGAACTAATAGTTACCAAAGGGAAAGGAACTGAGGAGGATGGGTGGGAAGGGAGAGAGAAGGGGGGGAGAAGTGTCAGTATGATTAGCTGATGTGATGTTTGGGGGGGCTTGGGGAGGGCTGT
This sequence comes from Phataginus tricuspis, assembly GCA_029783875.1. Classification (NCBI taxonomy): domain Eukaryota; kingdom Metazoa; phylum Chordata; class Mammalia; order Pholidota; family Manidae; genus Phataginus; species Phataginus tricuspis. The sequence continues at coordinate 26,654,270 of JAQQAC010011087.1, read as the reverse complement.
ACAACTCAGAGAAGACAAGTAATGATTCTAAAGCATCTCACTGCACTGTTGGACAGTCACTGTAATGGGGTAGGTGGGGTGAACTGATGAAGGGGTAGTTTAATAACCATAATATTGCACATGTAATTGTAGATTAATGATACAAAAATAAATTATACAAAATTTTAAAAATTCATATGGAATCACAAAAGACCCCAAATAGCCTAAGCAGTTCTGAGAAGGAAGAATAAATCTGGACGTTTACGTTCCCCAACTTCGAGCTCTACTACAAAGCACAGTAATCAAGACAATTTGGTCTTGTCACAAGACAGAACCATTGATCAATGGAACAGACTAGAGAGCCCAGATACAAACCCCGCATTATATGGCCCATTTATATACCATTAAAGGAACCGTGGATATGTAATGGGAAAATGACAGCCTCTTCAATAACTGGTGTTGGAAAAACTGGACAGCTACATGGAAGAGAATGAAACTGGATTATTGTCTAACCCATACACAAAAGTAAACTCGAAATGAATCAAAGACATTTATGTAAATCATGAAACCATAAAACTCTTAGAAGAAAACATAGGCAAAAATCTCTAGAATATAAACATGGGCAAGTTTTTCTGAACACATCTCCTCAGGTAAGGAAAACAAAAGCGAAAATGAACAAATGGGTCTATATCAATCTAAAAAGCTTCTGTACAGCAAAGGACACAACCAGTAGGGCAATAAAGGCATCCTGCAGAATGGAAGAATATATTTGTAAAAGACATATCCGACAAGGGGTTAACTTCTAAAATATATAAAGAACTCACACATGTCAACACCCAGAAAGCAAATAACCCTAGTAAAAAATTGGCAGAGGATATGAACAGACCCTTCTACAAGGCAGAAATTCAGATGCCCAACAGGCACATGGAAAGATGTTCCACATCACTAATTATCAGGGACATTGAAATTAAAACCACAGGGAGATATCACCTCACACCAGTTAGGATGGACAACATCCTCAAAATACGAAAAACAAATGCTGGTGAGGAACGGGAAAAAGGGGCACCTTCGTACACTGTTGGTGGGAATGTAAATTAACTCAACCATGTGGAAAGCAATGTGGAGGTTCCTCAAAAAACGAATATAGAAATACCATTTGACCCAGGAATTCCACTCCTAGGAATTTACCCAAAGAAAGCAAGATCCCAGATTCAAGGACATATGCACCCCTATGTTTATTGCCACACTATTTACAATAGCCAAGAAATGGAAGCAACCTAAGTGTCTATCAGTAGATGAATGGATGAAGAATGTGTGGTACATATACTCAGTGGAATATTATTCAGCCGTAAGAATGAAACAAATCCTACCATTTGCAACAACATAAATGGGGCTAGTGGGTATTATCCTCAGTGAAATATGCCAGGCAGAGGAAGACAAGTACCAAATGATTTCTCCCATTTGTGAAGTATAACAACCAAACAAAACTAAAGGAACAAAACTGCAGCTAAAAGACTCCCCAAAGGGACTAGTTGTTACCAAAGGGGAGGGGTGGGGGACGGAGAAAGGGATTAAGGGGCATTATGATTGGTGAACGCAGTAACCACAAAGTTGCTCATGTGAAACCTTCCTGAGAATGTATATCTATGATACCTTGAAAGAAGAAAGGGAGGAATGGAGAAAGGGATTGATTTTCGTGCAAGAGTAGAACCTGAAGTCACTCTGTTACAGGTTGGCTTGGGAAACGGCTCCCTAACACTCTAGCTTTTCTGAGGGCCTTTCTTTAATTCATTCATATTGGTGCTGACTCCCTGACCCAATCTTTTCCTTTTTTGGCGTTGAATCTGATATTGGCCCCTTTCTGAGACTCCTGTGGGAGGATCCACCTTTGTCTCAGCACTTGAGGTGCACTTTCCACTCCATCAGTCCTATAGTCAGAAGTTATGGCAAATTCTCTCTTGTTTCCGTCTCATTCTTTTTAGAATAATATTTCAGTCATTTCAGAGGATGGGGTGGGGAGGTAGAAGAAGTCGATGTTTGTGCTTGTCCTACCATCTTAAAATGAAAGTCATTGAAGTTTTTTTTTCTTTTATATATATTGAGGCATAATTGACATACAATATGTTAGTTTCTGGTGTACAACATAGTAATTCAACATTTGTATACATTGCCAAGTGGTCACCACAATAAGTCTGGTTACCATAAAGGTAATATAATATTATTGTCTACATTCCCCAGGCAGTAAGTTACATCCCCATTACATTTATTTTTTAACAAGATGGTATACTTTTGTTCACCCATTTCTCACCTCACAAAATCCCCCTTCCTTTCAGCAACCACCAAATCTGTTCTGTTTATCTATGAGTATAGGTTTTGTTTTACTTGTTTTGTTTTTTAGATTACACATATAAATGAATCATGCAGTATTTGTCTTTCTCTGACTTATTTCTCTTAGCATGATACCCTCAGGGTCCATCCATTTTGTCCCAAATAGCAAGATTTCGTTGTTTTCATGGGCGAGTGGTATTCCATTTTGTGTATGTATATATACTTACACATACAGGTGTGTGTGTGTATATATATATATGTGTGTGTGTGTGTGTGTGTGTGTATAATATATATACACACACACATATACATTTATCTATTATCCATTGATGTTCACTTGGGTTTTTTTCATGTCTTGGCTATTGTAAATAAGGCTACAGTGAAAATGGGGATACATACATCGTTTAAAATTAATGCTTTCATTTTCTTCAGATAGATACCCAGTAGTGGAATTGCTGGGTTATATAGTAGCTCTATTTTTAATTTTTTGAGGAACCTCCATACTGTATTCCATAGTGACTGCTCTAATTTAAATTCCCACCAGCAGTGCATGGGGGTTTCCTTTTCTCCACATCCTTGCCACCAACATTTGTGATTTCTTGTGTTTTTTATAATATCCATTTTGATAGGTGTGAAGTAATATCTCATTGTGGTTTTTGACTTTGCGTTGATTGTTAAACATCTTTTCATGTGCCTTTTGGCCAAAATGTCTGTTCAGATCTCCTGCCCATTTTTTAATTGTATTGTTTAGTTTTTCATTATTGAGTTGTATGAGTTCCTTATATATTTTAGAAATTAACTTTTAATTTGCTATACGGTTTACATATATCTTCTCCAGTTCAATAGGTTGCCTTTTCATTTTGTTGACGGTTTCCTTCAGTGTGCAGAAGTCTTTAGTTTGATATAGTCCCATGTATTTATTTTTTCTTTTGTTGCCCTTGCCTTTGGAGTCAGACCCCCAAAACACCATCACTAAGACTGATGTCAGGGAGAATACTGCCTGTGTTTCTTCCAGGAGTTTTATGATTTCAGGTTTTAAATTCAAGTCTTTAATTCGTTTGAGTTAATTTTTATATGTGGTATGATGGTGATCCAGTTTCATTCTTTTGCATGCACTTGTCCAATTTTCCCAACAGCTTTTATTGAAAAGACTGTCCTTTCCCCATTGAATATTCTTGTTTCCTTTGTCATAAATTGTTTGACCACATATTTGGGGGTTTATTTCTGGGCTCTCTATTTTCTTCCATTGACCTGTGTGTTTGTTTTACACAGTATGTAATACCATACTGTTTTATTTACTATATCTTTGTAGTATAGTTTGAACTCAGGGAGTAGATACTTCTGGCTTTGTTCTTCTTTTTCACGATTGTTTTAGTTATTTGGATTCTTTTGTGGTTTCATACAAATTTTAGATTTTTTTGTTCTCATAACATGAAAAATTTCATTGGAATTTTGATAAGGATTGCATTGAATCTGTAGTTTGCTTCTTGTAGTATGGACATTTTAGCAATATTAATTCTTCCAATCTATGAGCATGGAATATCTTTACATTTATTTGCATTGTGTTCAATTTCTTTAATTGGTTTTTAAATTTTTTTCAGTATAGAGGCCTTTCACCTCCTTAAATTTGTTCCTAGGTATTTCATTCTTTTTGACTCAATTGTAAATGAGATTGTTTTCTTGATTTCTCTTTCTGATGGGTTGTTATTAGTGTATTGAAACAGCAGTGTCTGTATATTAATTCTGTGTCTTCGATTTTACTGAATTAATGTATTCTAATGGTTTTTTGGTGGAGTCTTTATTTTTTTATTTAAAGTGACAATTTTACTTCTTTCTTTCCAATTTGTATGTCTTTTGTGTCTTTTTCTTGCCTAATTGCTATGGCTAGGACTTCCAATACTATGTTGAATAAAATCAGGGATAGTGGATATCCTTGTCTTGTTCCTAGTCTTATTGAAAAAGCATTCAACTTTTCACTATTGAGTATGATACTAGCTTTGGATTTGTCATATATGGGCTTTATGTCTGGGTATGTTCCCTCTGTTCCCACTTTGTTGAGAGTTTTTGATAATAAATGGATGTTCAGTTTTGTCAAGTGTTTTTTTCTGCATCTATTGAGATGATCATGTGATTTTAATCTTACATTCTGTTGATGTGTATCACTTTGATTGATTTGCTGATATTGAACCATCCTTGCATCCCTGGAATAAATCCTACTTGATCATGGTGTATGATCCTTTTAATGTTTGTTAAATTAAGTTTTTTAACATTTTGTTGAAGATTTTTGTATCTGTGTTCATAGGGATATTGGCCTGTAATTTTCTTTTTTTGTGCTGTCATCTGGTTTTGATATCAAGGTAATGCTGGCCTTGTAAAATAAGTTTGCAAACATTCCCTCTTCTTCAATTCTTTGGAAGAGTTTGAGAAGGATAAGTATTAAATCTTCTTTAAGTGTTTGCTAGAATTCATTAGTGAAGATTTCTGTTCTGGATTTTGTTTGTTGGGAGATTTTTTTATTACTGACTTCATTTCCTCACTAGTAATCAGTTTATTCAGATTTTTTATCTCTTCCTGATTCAGTCTTGAAAGCTTGAAATTTTCCAAGTGTTTATTTATTTCCTCTAGTTTGTCCAGTTTGGTGGCATATAAACTGTTCATAGTAGTCTCATGATCTTTTTGATCTTTTGTATTTCTGTGCTATCAGTTGTAACTTCTTTTTTATTTCTGATTTTATTTATTTGAGTTCTCTTGTTTTCCTTGATTAGTCTAACTAAAGGTTTTTCAATTGTATCTTTTCAAGTATCTAAGTTTCATTGATATTTTCTATTATTTTATTAGTCTCATTCATTTCCACTCTGATCTTTATTATTTCCTTTCTTCTATTAACTTTGGGCCTCATTTCTTCTTTTTCTAGTTCCTTTAAATGTAAAGCTAAATTGCTTATTTGAGATTTCTCTCGTTTCTTGAGGTAGGCCTCTTTTGCTATGAACTTCCCTCTTAGAACTATTTTTGATGCATCTCATGGATTTCTGTGGGTTGTTTTTTTTTTGTCATATTGTTTTTTTTTCCTTAAAAGACTAATTCCATAATATATTTTCAGTCTTGGTTCTATTAATATCTTATTAACTGGAATTTGGCATGTAATTGATTTGGTAATCAGTAAAGGATGCTTTCTTAAAGGAGTTTCTTTTATCCAGTGGTGGCTGGGCTCTGAATGGAAAGAGGTAATACGACAGACATTCCACTGTAGAAATCAAACTAGCTTTTTAGAATTCAAAGGATTCAGCTCTAATTTGCATTTTCTATTTCAGAAGAGACAGGGCTGGAGACACACTGCTATAAACACAGCTGCTGCTGCAGATTATATCATGAGTTTTCTAGTTTTTGTAAAATAGAATGGTTCCACTCATTTGTGCACCTGGCATGAGACTCCCAAGAGTCTGACAGCCCTGTAGTGACCAAAGGTGAGCAACACACTGATGGCAGAGTAGGCAGTCCTTTACCACTGGCTCGGGACAACATTTAGCTTCTGAGCTAATTTTCTCTGGTCCTATTCTTTTTTCCTTTCCTGTGTAAAAACGCCCTATAATCATTACTGGAAACATATTGCTATGTGGAGCCAACTTCTTTGTAGTTACTAGTTGTAAAATTCTGCCCATCTCCCCACCCCACCCCACACCATTTTTCTCCTTTGTTTTGTTTAGGATATAATTGTGTAAGTTTTACTTTAAAAGAAAGTTTTTGGTGAAGAATCTCAATCATGACCCATAAAACAACTTCTCTTTTCATAGTCAGGCTAAGAAAAGCCAGTCCAGCTATTCATTTTGCATATGTTTTTCTTCAAATCTGAGCATAGTCATATTTCATCTTAGATTTTTGTTTACAAAAACAAGTAAAAAATAGCTAAAATGCTTTCTACAAATTTTTTTCTCAGTTCAGTAACAAAAAAGTTTTCATCCTTGAGACAGATTTTTCTATGTGGAAAATATAAACGAGATTTTAAAAATCTATCATTTGGAACACAGTGCTATAAATGTTACTTAGGTTGCTGCTTTGAAGAAAGGATATTTAATGATGACTTAAGATTAGGTCTGTAAAAGAAAAGTGAGAGCACTGTAATTCTCAGCTGTCCTTCCTCATTGTAAGTATTGAATTGCATATTCCGAACAATAAATTTCTTTTAAAATTCTTCTCTTCAGTCTCAGATTAGTGCCCCCATATGCTGTTGTTTCCCCAGTCAGCCCTCCTCCTTGAGTGATGATGTCAGACCTCCTGTCTGGCTGAGCCCCTGCCTTGCTCAGAGGCCTGGCCCTGTGCCTTAGACTTCTCCCGGGATCTTCACCTCTCACCATTCTTGCAGCTCCCTTGCCAAAGCATTTCAACATTCAAGGCTTACACTTTTAACACCAAACTCCTGTTAGCCCAGGTCTCCCTCCAGTTTCCACCTCCTCTCCTTGCCAGCCAGACTTTCTGAATGCAGATGTTGCCCTGCTTCTCTTCAGCCTTGCCTCCCAGACCCTTCTTAGCCCACCATGGTCTTCTTCTGTGACTGCCACTCAGTCTACTACTCCCACCAGGGTCACCAAAGGCCTCCTAGTGGTTAAGCCAAATATTTCATCTCAGGCTTCATATACTTGACACCCACCATGACTGGCTTCTTTCCCCTTTGCTTTGTAACTCCATGGCCTCCTAGGTTTTGTCTGTGCTCACTGCTTCCTCTCATGCATCTCTGCAGCCCCTCCCCTCTGCTCTGTTCCTTCCGTTCCATCCTGTGCTGCCCTCTTACCTCATCTCATCTCTTTCTCTCTGTACACCCCTGTTAATCCCGTCCATTCCTGTGGCTTTACTTGCCACTTACACACATACAGCAGTGACTCCCAAATCTCTACCTCCACCCCTTTCATGAATTTGGGACCCTCCGTCCTACTGCCTGCTGAATATCTCCACGTGTACATCCCACAGACATCTGAACGCTCTGTCCCTCACAGACTGCTCCTCATCCTGTGATTATTATTTCAGTTGAGTAGCCCTGGAGGCCTATCAAGTCTTCTGCTAACAAGCCCTCCAGTCATTCCTGGCAGCATCATCCCTCTTGCTCTTCCATACACTCAGGTCACCTTGCTGACTTGCATGCACTTCTACAGCCTCTGAACTTGTCCACTTTCCAAGCCACAAATGGGGAAACTTGATCATGTCATTCCTGGGCTAATGCCCTCAGTGCCTTCACACTTCTTAACCTAGTGGCTTAGCTTCTTGTCATTTGGCACTTGGTTGCCTCTGTGGCCCCTCTGTCTTCAGTCCTGCTGTCCCTTTGGAATTTGTGCTCTCCCTGGAAATACTCCTCTCCCTTTCCTTACCAGCTCCTCCTAATCTTTCATGTGTCAGCCTGCCAAAACCTGGGGTAACTGCTCGTCTGTATGCTCCCAGCCTTTGTACGTGCCCAGGCAGGAACTCTCACATTGGCATTATGATGGCTATTATTACTCATCCTCCTGTCCAGACTGTGAGACAGGACATCATCTCTTCTCTGTAGTACTCTTCAACCCTTAGCCCATGTCCAGTACACTAGTCACTAGTAAGTACTAATGGACGCAGTGCTACTTTCCTTCTGGCTCTCAGTGATGCTGGTAGCCAGCAAGAGTGCTCAGCAGTGTGGTTTGTGTAGGGCTGCTTCTAATGGAGCATAACTCTGGAGCTTTTCAGTGGGAAGTTAAAAGCTTGAAATAAGTAGGTCTGCTAGGAACCTATTTTGCAAATATAGTTCTAAGGAAACTGATTTCTCTATATATACATGGGCTTTTAAAAACATTTACTATAAAATATTTTTAGGAAAATGAGCTAGAGAGAATTACTGATAAAAGCTTGTTACTATGTAAGTGTTCCAACCTGTTAAAATGCACCCGTTTTAATTAATATTGTCTAATAAATATCTTTTTTCAGTTCATGAGAGTTTTATGAATACTTAATGTGGAAACTGTGAACACCAAGATCTGTGGCACCCAATAGCTAGTTCTGGTTCCCAAAGAAGAGTCAACACATCTTTCAGGCACCTGATATGCACCTCCTCAGCATTTCCCAGGTCTGCGTTGCTCATTGCAGGTGCATTTCAGTGAGACTGCCTGTCACTGGTCTGCTCCAGGTTTCTCATTAGTACCAGGTGGTGCCTGCCCTGCCCTGCCCTGTGGTTCTGCCCATTTTCAAGTTTTGGATTGAATTATTCCTTTTTGTCATGATACTGATTTCCTTCATTATTTCAAACTTCTCCCAGGAGATAGACACATGTTATTTATCCTTCATCCTTCTTTTAACAATAGACTAAGAAATAGTCTTTTAACAAAAGACTAAGGAATTCTTTTTTTTTTAGATGTCTTCTTTTTCTGTCAGTTCAGCATTTCTTAGAGGTTTTTCTTAATGCCTTATATTAATGACTTTTTCCACTGATTTTCTTAATGCCTTTTATTTCTAACCTTTAAAATTATTTCATAGTTTTTAATATTTAATAATAATTCATGCTATCATCAAAAAGGAAGCTTTATTCTTTTAAATGTTCACATTTCTGTGGGTGTTGGTCCTGGATGACAAGAGGGTGCTAGAATTGGAGAAGCATCCATAGGTTGAGGCCGTGCATTAGAAGAGCAGGCTTACCAATAGAAGCAATCCTGGTGGCTTATTTCTGTCCTGCAGAGAAAAGCATAATTATAAACCTCATATTATTATATTGTAGAGAACCTCTTTATGATGGTGGTGTAGAAGAGAAGCAAAATAGCCAGGTTCTGAGTTTCCCGTGCTACAATGGACTATACCTTTCTACATACCTGCCTACAGTATATGGAGTCAGCAGCAAGAGGCAGTGTATTATGATCAGTTAGTTCATCAATATTTATTGATTATCATTTCATTAAATAAATTTCATCAGACACTATTGGGGTTGCTGAGGATTCAAGGCACCTGAGGTTAAAGACATGTACATTTTCTACAACTCAGCCTGAGCTAGCACAGGGACCGTGTTATTGGGCAAAGCATGCAGTGACTCTGCAGATGTATGCTAAGATGCATTGGGAATTAGGACATAGGTAGAAAAAGTCATTTTGTGAGAGATATTTTGGAATAAACTTTATTCTTCTATGAAACATTGAGAGTAGCATGTAATAATCGATTTTAGGGAACCGATTATAAAAAATAAAGCAAAGTCAGTACTTATTGAGTGGGCTACAGTGGGGTAGATTAAAAATAATTCATGGGCCTGATTGATCTCTGATACATCATAGGCCAGTAATTATAAATTACCCAAGACTGATGAGAAGGATTGCAGATTGCTTAAGTGCTAATTTGTTTCCTTGCACCTATGGTCTAATGTGTCATATCAACATGTATTCTTTTTTTTTTTTCCTGTTTTCAGCATGCACTCCTGGCTTTAAAGTTTATACTTGCCTTTGCCATATCTGATAAACCACGACATATCCAGATGAAACTGGCCAGATTGGAATTTGAGTCTTTGGAGGCACTCAAGCAGCAGGTAAGGGCAATTATGTTAAAAATAAATGTATTTCTTTAGCAAATGCCAGGAGACATCATTCAGAGGACTCACTCACAGCATTTCCTTCATCCTTGAAGTTACCAGTTTAAATAAATACAGAAAACTCCATTTTAGGATGGCTTAACAAAATCCTAACAATATTATCAACAAATAGGTTTACAGAACTAAACTAAGCAAAACAAAAGTATTCAAGCAATGTTAAAGAATGGAGTGGGGCATTATGCTCCCTGACTTCAAGCTGTACTACAAAGCCACAGTAATCAAACCAATTTAGGATTGGCACAAGAACAGACCTATATATCAGTGGAACAGAATGGAGCGCCCAGATATAAAACCATTCATATATGGTCAATTAGTAGATAAAGTAGCCATGGATATACAATGGGGAAACGACAGCCTCTTCAATAACTGGTGTTGGCAAAACTGGACAGCTACATGTAAGAGAATGAAACTGGATTATTGTCTAACTCCATATACAAAACTAAACTTGAAATGGATCAAAGACCTGAATGTAAGTCATGAAACCATAAAACTCTTAGAAGAAAGCATAGGCAAAAATCTCTTGAATATAATCATGAGCAATTTTTTCCTGGACACATCTCTTTGGGCAAGGGAAACAAAATAAAAAATGAGTAAGTTGTACTACATCAAACTGAAAAGCTTCTGTACAGCAAAGGTCACCATCAGCAGAACAAAAGGCATCCTACAGTATGAGAGAATGTATTCATAAACAACTCATTTGATAAGGAGTTAACATCCAAAAGAGATACAGAACTCATGCGCTTCAACATCCAAAAACCAAATAACCTGATCAAAATGTGGGTGGAGGATCTGAACAGACACTTTTCCAAAAAAGAAATACAAATGGCCAACAGGCACATGAAAAGATGCTCCACATCACTAATTATCAGGGATATGCAAATTAAAACCACAGTGAGATACCACCTCACACCAGGCCAACATCCAAAAGACAAATAACAACAAATGCTGACGAGGATGCAGAGAGAGGGGAACCTTCCTACACTGTTAGTAGGAATGTAAATTAGTTCAACCATTGTGGAAAGCAATATGGAGGTTCCTCAAAAAACGAAAAATAGAAATACCATTTGACCCAGAAATTCCACTCCTAGGAATTTGCCCAAAGAAAACAAAATCCCTGATTCAAAAAGACATATGCACCCCTATGTTCATTGCAGCACTATTTACAATAGCCAAGATAAAGAAACGACCTAAGTGTCCATCAATAGATGAATGTATAAAGAAGATGTGGCACATATACACAATGGAATATTATTTAACCATAAAAAGAAAATAAATCTTGCCATTTTGCAACAACATGGATGGAGCTAGAGGGTATTATGCTCAGTGAAATAAGCCAGGGGAGAAAGACAAATGCCAAATGATTTCACTTATTCGTGGATTATAAAAACAAAGCAAAACAGAAGGAATAAAGCAGCATTAGACTCATAGACACTGAGAAGTGACTAGTGGTAAGCAAGGGGGATGGGGAGCTGTTGAACCGCTGTGATAGGCATTTGATGATGATGACAATAACAATAAAAAGAATGGAGCTAGCATCCAGCAAAAGAACAAGACACAAAAATTTCCAAGAATCACTCTGGAGAAACTCCCCACAGTTCCTAAGTCTGCTGTCTGCAGAAACATTAAGAGAGGAGACATGACTAAATAGAGTCCTGAACAATACCTTGCAGAGAGTAACAAAGAACAATAAAGTGTGGGCAGAAGCAGTAAAACATGCCATGAAAGTACAAACTTCTTCACAGTGACTTCCACATTCTACAAGAGACCAAGAAAAAAGAGAGAGAAGGAGAGGGTGAGGGCGAGGGCAAGGGCATTAAACACCATGTCGGAGTTCTTCATTTTGGTGATTCCCACTTGCAGGTGAGTGAGTAGGGAGACAGAAGATTCCTAGATGCTCCAGTGATTCATAGGAATTTAACAATGGGAAAATCAATAAGGCAGCGTCATCTGAGGGGACAAGCCCTGGATCTAGGACTTCTCCAGCCCGCAAAGTTCTTTAGGCTTCCAAACTACTTTTACAGAAATATTGCTCTTGCAGCTGGGGGGTTGGAAGGAAGAAAATTGTGAGGAGGACCCATCCAAGCTGACACTCTGATAGAAGCAGGATCTTCTATGATATATTAGGTGGGAAACCTCACATTGGAGTAGACCGTGCCCCTGCTTAGGTGGGTGATCCCAGAATAAGACTCATGCTGAGTGTGGAGAACAGGGAGAACCTCAGGTCCACCAGACAGATTTGTGCTCGTGCTTGACACAGTAGGTGAGAAGACTAACTTACCTGTGTTTTCTATATGTGGGGCAAGTTCAGTTTTGGCATGTGGGCTAGCCAGTGTGTTTTTATCTTGAAACCCAGCATCATGCTGAGTAATGGAACACCAGAAGCATCCCCAGCAATGTCAGGAAACCTGTTATGACCACTGGTGTTTCGCACTGTTCTGGAGATGCTAACCAGTGCAGTCACACAAGAGGATGAAGTTCAAGAAACCTGGAAGGAGTGAATTTATCAGTACTTGAAGATTATAAGATTATATATCTAAAAAACACAAGATATTATTAGAAACAATAGGATATTTTGGCAACGAAGCAGGTTACAGAATTTATCTAAAATAATTTATTTCATAAGAAATAATAACCAGTTTTGGAAATATTACCAAAAATTTTTCATTTACAGAAGAAGCCAAAATATAAAACCTTTAGGTGGTACTTATGAAAGCAATATGGATAATCTATATGAAGATTTTTTTTTTAATTCTACTGGGATAAAAAGATTCAATCTTCTGAAAAGCTAATGCCACTCAAATATGTAGAAATAAACATTTGAGAATAGCAAGGAAACTTCTGGAAAAGAAGAAAACGAGGTCTGTAGCTTTGCCAGCCATTAAAATGTATTCTGAATAATACAAGAGTTATGGTAATTAGACCCATTTTGAATTAGGGAAGAAATAGATCAGTAGAGTAAAGCACAGAGTCTATAAATGGACCCACATAAAACTGGGACTTTATGGTAGAAGTGACATTTTTATGTCAGTGGAAAATGAAGGATTGTTACATGGTTTGATAACAAGTTATTTGGGGAAATTACACATTGTTTTGCCTCATACTTTACATACTTCTTGCTGCTCCCCCTACAAAATTCTGATGGTTGAGAGATTAAATGTAAAAAACTTAACCAAAAAAGATCCATAAAAAAGCCTGAGTACATCTTACAGTGGGAAACGCCTTCCTAATCGGGACACAAACCCAAAAATTATAAAGGAAAATATTAAAGTAAATGCATCAAAATTTAAAACTTCTATGTGACAAAAAAAAGCTCAAAAGATAAATTGGACAAACCAGAGAAATAGATGCAACATATGAAAAGTGGTTAATATCTTTGAGATTTTCTCAATAAATCCATTTTAAAAAGTTACCCAGTAATCGAAGCATAGCATATAAAGAGAAGCTCAGCCTCACTCAAACTTAAAGAAATGTAAATTCAAGCAACAGTGAAATACCACATTTTACCCATTCTGTTGGCAGGCACTGTTGATAGCCTGTCCTCGCTGCGTGTGGGGAAATGGACGCTCTTATATACTCTTGACAGAAGTGTAAATTGGTTCAGCCTTTCTAGAATGCAGTTGAATCAAAATTTAAATTACCCTCCAGCCAAAATGACTCTTGCAAGGGTAATGGTTTTATCTGCAAAGTGTATCAAAATATAGTCATTGAAATATTTTTATTAGCAAAAACCTGGAGACAGCTAAATGCCTCAGTAGGGGACTGTTTAAATAAATTATGGTATGATATGGTCCCATATGACAAAAGGCTGTGAACCTGCGTTTTAAAAAGGTCTGTCTGTGGTTCCATGTGTGTGTGTGTGTGTGTTTATTCACTACTTTATTAAGTAGAAAAAAGCAAGATATACAGAACAATATGATAACCTTTGGGTCAAATTTTAAAGAAAAGGAGGGAAGAGAAGAGAAATGGATGAATGCTGACGCCTGCATTTGTTTTCCTTGGAAGGGCTCCCAGGAGACCCCAAAGAGTAGTTACCTGTGAGGAGAAGGATTGGGATTATCTCTTGTCATGTGTTGTTTGAATTTTCTGGCCATGTGTGTGTATTACTTTCTTAAGATCAACAGGAATTCTTTGGGAGGGGGATTATTTGCCATTTGGTATCTGTACACTTTTCTACATTTAAGACACATGTAAATAAGGAATAAAGTCCTCCCTGATGGTGGTGGTTTGAATCATGCTGTTTTCAGACTCACACGGGCACATCCTCCACAGATTCTTCCTCTTTACAAACATTCGTATGTTTTGTATTATGTAGAAAAAAAACTTTAAACATCAGGTGAAATTTTTGTACTAAATTTTTTTTCACATAATACATATTTTACATATAAGTTTGAGATGATGAATCAAGTGTGGAAACCAAGATGCAGTTGGAGGCAAACTGGGATTTGTTTGTAAATTCCTCAGTAGACTTCTGGTAAGATCAGAGTGAGAACAACACTAGAGGGCAGACCTGTAAGCTCTTCGTTTGGCACCCCATTTGTAGTTTAAAGTTTTTGCTCAGCTGTCATCTAAAGGAGAGACTGAGACCACATGGCTGAAGGGCAGAGACACAGGATGAACCAGGAGGCATGAGCAGAGCATAATTCCTCCAAACATCAATGTACTTAGACTTTGCAAGGAGTGTATGGGCACAGTTATAAAGGCCTGATGTTCAGATTCTCAGTTACACATGCTCTCTTTCCTAAAACGTAATTGCCCAAGGATGCCTAGGTGTGCTGCTGGGTCCTCCTGGCTGCCCACAGCCATACCATCTCTCCATTCACAGTTGTCCTCCCATTTGGGAGAAGGAAGGCACACCTCTCACGTCTTGAACCCTATATGTGCCTCGTCTTCAGGTCATAACCTCCCAGGCGACAGAACATTTCAGACTGAAAGTGCCAGGAGCTAAGCCACATTTGGTACATGCACCCCAATCGCCTGCCCACCAAAATCAAATCCATCTTCTAAAGAGATGCAGTTCCAAAATGTTTAGAAATTTATGTCCAGTAATTGTTTATCAAAATGTGTACTATATTTATATAATTTTTTATTATTTGTGGACCAATAATAATTACAGCGACCTTGTTCCATCCAGAACATTTTTAAAACTTATAGTGAGACATAGTCACAAGAAATATTTCAAACTTTGAAATTTCCATTTATGAGCATATTATTGAAGTCAAGTATGAGAGTCATTGATCCTTTAAGGCAAAAAAATATTTTTATTAGGATACAATGATTTGGAAGAAGTGGAAATAAAATGTGATTTCAAAGAAAGAAAAAAAGGAAAAACATTAAATTGTTACTAGTGATTAAGAGATACTCTTATATTTTTTAAATGGGTGACGTTAGATATCTCATACTATGATATTTATTAGAATCTCTTGGGTAGTTTAAAAAGTGACCTAATAGTTTAAGTGTCAATATTTACAGTATGCTAGAAAATACACTTTTTGCTATTAAATTATGATGAAAATTTGAGATGTTAACTTAAAATTATGTGGGAGGGCACACAGCATCCAAAAATTTTAGGGATTTTGTAAGCAAAAAAATTTTTAATTGTACATATAGTCTTTGGAAGAGTTTTGGTAAATCAGGTTTCTCCACTGATTACATTTCTGGTGAGATGTTACAGATTTGGCAGGCAACTCCCTGGCATGTACCCCCTAACTCCAGGTCAAGGTGAGATTTTGCTTCCTGTTAGTGAAGCTTTCCACTTACCAGGATTTCACGTTGTCAATGTGTTTGTCTTGATAGTGGATATTAACATGTCTCATATTACTAACTACCTTTACCTGAGAGTCCTACTACAGAGCTGTTATGTTTGTTTTTGGCAGACTCCCAGACCATAAGGTTAACTATGGGTATGGCTAAATGACCTCTCAAATTATCTCAGCTCCTCGATTCCTCTATTTTAGATATGCCCTATCTCACAGTGAAGCAAAGCCCTAATTCAAGGCAAAATTTATTTAACTCATCTTCATTGAGAAAGGAAACACTAACCAAAATTCTATCTCACTTACTTTAAAAAGAAGAAAAAGTCTAAAAGATTTTAAGTCTCTTTGGGCTTTTTTTTTTCCCCTGGGGACATAGGTGTATCTGATTAACATCATCCTCTATAAACATGTGATTTTTTATGCTGGTTTTGCTATTAAGGTCCCAGAGGGACAGAGATATCCAGCAGGTTTTGACTCAGTATATTTATCAAATACCTTCAAAACTATGTTATTAGCTTACACTAAAGGTGACTTTAAATTTGTGCGTGTGCAGCTCAAATAGCTCCAATCCATCAAGTGGGCAGGAGGCGGTGATGGGTGCTATGGTCAGGGAACCACAGGGCCTTGACTGCAAACCAGGTAAAAGTATTCCTCTCTCCACGTTTTTGTTAAAATTACAATCTGAGAATAAAAGGTGCAAGATCAAATCTGGGCGGGAGACCCTGCTGCAGGTGCCCCTCATTCTCTCTCGCTGGAGTGAGGCTTTTTTGCATGGTCAGCGCTGCTGCATAGGACCCCCCACATTTATGCTGTCATTAGTCAGGACAAACTTTTCATCCCATCTCCTGCTTGGGCTCACGGTCCAGAAGTCCCGAAGAATCCAGAAGGTCCTAGATATGAAAGGTCACACACTTCATGCTTTCCAAAAACTCAAATTAAATGGTATGTCTTCAGGTTACCTGCTGAACTATTGACATTTCTAAGATGTAAAATTTTTCCTTTTCCCTTTAATCTGACATTTAACTATCTGCTTTGTAAATAAGTGGAACCTCCAGTTACTGGGCTGTTCTCATGTATCAAAGGTGGAGAGGGCTTCTGCTGCAACCTCTGGTCAGTTGGTGGCCTCACATCAAAAACAGAAACAGAGCTATTGAAAACATATTTAAGACTAAAGCTCATTAATGCCTAGCCTATCACCAGGCTCTTTCACTACCAAGTGGCCAGAAATTACAGTAAGTTTGTCAATAGAAATTGTTACTTAAGAATAGTTATAATATGTTTATATTTGAATTGCTACTTTTCAATGCAGTTCCCATTTTATGGAAAAAATGTGACTGAGAAATTTAAACCATCAGATGGTTCTTAAATTGGGCTGTGCATCTTGAATGAAGAACTTAAAAAAAAATACATGTGCCTAGGCCCACACCCTGCAGATTCTGCTTCCCTAGATCCAAGGTGGGGCCCAGGCACCTGCATTTAAAAACTTTTCCTGTTGCTCCTTACCTCACCCCAAACTCCCAGCCCCCAGCAAAGACAGATCCCAAGTGTGTCAGGCGAGTGCCAAGAATAAGCAAGTTCTGGGCCCAGGTTTGCTGCGGT
Source organism: Phataginus tricuspis (assembly GCA_029783875.1). Classification (NCBI taxonomy): domain Eukaryota; kingdom Metazoa; phylum Chordata; class Mammalia; order Pholidota; family Manidae; genus Phataginus; species Phataginus tricuspis. Next base: position 26,637,032 of record JAQQAC010011087.1, on the reverse strand, counting down.
GAATGAGTCAGGTCGCTTCTGCACCTCAGTGTTTTGTTTTAGGACATGAAGGGCGGGGCTTCAGGGTCTGTGGGAAGGCCCGGAAGTCTCTCTTGTTAACCAGCACTTCACGTGGCTGAAACGCAGGATCCCGGCAGCCCGTCTGGAGAAGCCTCAGTGGGCCCCGGCTGCCCCTCTCAGCCTGTGGCAGTGGGGTGGGGGCACCGGGACATCCAGGAGAGGGAACGCGCTGGAGGCGGTTCCTTTCCATGTGAGGCAGGAGGCTCTGTGGCATTTCTAAATATACAGGCAAATTAAATCTACTCGAAGGTGAGAGGCAGACTGGGGAAAGTAAAATTGTTTGTTCTGCAAAGGGCATTTTCAGATGACTGAACTTCAGTTGGTTGAGACCTTTACAATTCTAGACAGTAAATATCATCCTTTGTGATGCCCTTTTATTTCTTTTCAAATTGATTTATTCAACTCTCAGTAATTTTAAGGTCCAATTAAAAATAGAAAGGAGTCACTCAGTGTTCTGGAGCACGAGGACACAGCATGCTCAGCACAGTCACCACCTCACCCGCCTCTGGGCGGCCAGCCCTCCCAGGAGCTGAGTGCCACACAGGCCAGAGAGCGGGGCCCAAATGGAGACTCAGAGAAAGATAACAGCCTCGAAATCAGATAAAAGAACAAGAAAAACCCTCTAAGAGGACACTGCATGCTAATTGTAGCCCTCAAAGGCCTCAGGTCAGGTGTGGGACCCCAGACAGGGCAGGCCAGCCCAGCTAGCCTGCATTAAGTGATGTCTTTGTTTTCTAGGGTTAAGTATATTTAAACCAGTTCCAGCATTTCAAAGAGCCTCTGAACTTTCCTTTCCCTGCTTTTGTGCTCTCAAGTTATGGTAGATATAGGAGTATTTTTAATGTCACGTTATGTAAAGTTCAGAGTTTCACAGCATACAGTGAGGGCACTGAAGTGTTTGTTGAGTATGTAGTCACATGTTATCCACCAACGTGTAGTTCAGAATAATGTTGAATCCAGATAAAGAATTGGCATCTAAGAAAGCCAGTGACAGCCAATACTGGCTCGTCAGCCCCTGGGGAGGGGATGGTCCTTTTCCCAGGGCCCCAGTAACTCAGGTGCTAGTAAGCTAGAGGTCAAGTTAAACCAAAATTTAGTGTTTGAGATTTGGGGTGTCCCCTCCAAACTGGCCCCTCTCTTCCTCCTGTGTCAGGAGGTTTGTCTCGCAGCCCTGTGCCACTTCAGGGTGGATGACGACCTTCCTGTGCCATAGTCTCCCTGACACTGAAATGAGGTCCAGAAAACAGTGCCTACCACAGCAGGTCAAACTGAGGCTGGAGTGACAGTGTAAGCAGGGTGCCGGGAAGAGATACAGGGAAGGCGGGTGGTGCTGGAGGGGGAGGACCACCTCAAGCTTTGTGCCATGCAGCACTGGGTGAACCAGGAAGGAGTTCTGGGATAAGTGGAATCTAAAACCAAATGAGATGGCGAGTACCAGCTCCAGCTTTGCAGCAGCCCTGCCTGGTCTCCTGACCTGAGCAAGCACAGCTGGGTAGTAATAATACCAGGTGGTGGCAAGAGTTGGCATGTGGGGGCAGGCACGTGAGCCAGGCACTTACTGAGCCTTCCAAGTGTGCCCTACTCCTCAGACCATTCCTGGGGTAGGGTCCTACCCATTTACACGCGATTTCTCTCCAACTCGTAAATGATTGCCTTCTCCAAGGTAACAGTGCTCTGACAGTATTGGCTCCGGCGTGTCTCCTCAGCCCCCTCTCCTGCCATTCCTTCCTCTTTTGGGTCTGGCAGAATTGTGCTGTTCATGGATTTCCATGCACCCCTGCTACTTCATACCTTTGAGCACCCGTGCACCACCCCCTCTGCCGTCAGCTTCACAAACCTCATCTCCCCAGGGGAGCCTTCCCTCCACTGGGTAACATGGCCTGGTGCCACTTCTGTGCACCTGTCCCACTGCCCTTGGCCAGGTGGTGCCTTATGCCTGTGTCCCTTCATCCAGCATGGGGCCTGATACCCAGTAGACTCTGAATCCACTTAATCAAACTGAGTTTGTTGACTCATATATAGTTCAGAAGCTAATACATTAAGTAAATGATAAATGATGTCCTTGGACAAAAAGTAATATTAAAATAGGTACTCTGGCAAAAAAGGAAACAGGTCATGAGCCTTTCTGGAATCTCTAGGAAAGAGAGCACATTGTGAGGAATTACATGTAAAGCACTTTGTAAGGACCCCATACCTAGCCTTGTTAAAGCTCAAATCAAATTTTTTTAAAAAGACTGCCTGTGGTTGACATCAGTCAGTAACTGGAGTGGCTCCCAAAAGACCGTAATGCAGCCTCAAATCAAACCAGATAGAATTCTTAAGTAGTTTGTACTTTTCACAATTTCAGAAACTGGAACAATCCTCTCAGTAGCACTGATGTGTAGATATTTTTTTCTTCCCTGCATTTTCTGTTCTCACTAGAGAAAAAAATGCTTTAGAATGCATGGAGGCAACAAGATATTAAAATAAGATGCTTCAATGAAGGTCCAGAAACCATCCAATCATTTTTGTCTTTCCTTGTAAAAATCTGTATAAATTGCTACTTATCTCATTCCCCTGGTTTTCAAAGCAAAATTTTCCATTTGTAATCTGAATTACTTCCACAGATGTAAGAAACATGGCCAAATCATAACCAGATTTATTTTTACTTGTAGAAAATACTAATAGGCCATGAAACAGAGTAAAAGCATTTTCCTAGTCCTCATATGAATAGATCAGAGACAGTGTGGGCAGAAGGGCCTGGAGCACAGATCATTCCATACAGAAGGAAGGGCCTTGGGGCCACTGTGTTAGAGAAGTGATGCCCCACCCTCTGGGCTGTGTCACATATGTCATTAAAGTGTCTATATTTAGGAAAAAAAAAATCACCCTATAATAAATTCTTTGAGAGATTTCAGAATGCTTACAGCTATATATTCAAAAAGAAGAAAGACATATTCTGGTAAGATATTGAAAGTTCTAAGAGTTCCAATTTCAGGTTCCATACTAGAATAATAATTACATTGCCTCGAGGACCAACAGGTGAGAGTGCAGGTCTTCCTTTTCCTAACCTTTTTACACCAAAGGTTCTAGGATATTAAAGACTATATTGTTGACATCAAAGTCAAAGATATCTGTCTGTGACCAGCAGACTAGAAGCTTCTTAAGGACAGCATAACTCCAGACAAAATTTATATTTGTTGAATGAATGACTCAGTAATTAAATGAACATGACTAGAATCAAAGCCCCTTGACTTTGTGCCTCTTTCTATTACTAAATTCTAGTCCTTTGATTTTGAAATTAGCCTCTGTGTTTATTTGGGATTCTGGAAACTATTACTGAGTACTTAACATGTCAGGAAACCACAGAGTTTTCTTTTAACTTCTATTTTTAATTAAAAATAAGTTGCTAAAGTAGAAAATAAACTTTTATTTAATATAATAAACAGTATCATTTCTCATTGATTATCAGTGCTACAGAACCTCAGTGATATGACTGAATATTATAGCATACAATGAATATAAACCTAAGAGAATGAGCAGAAAATTTATTGATTGAAATTTAGACTTCAAATCCCCAAGAACAACACATTTAATGATTTACCCCATATCCAAAGAACAGAATGCAGAAAACAAATATTTGGATTTAAGGACTTTTTGAGGACAGTGCACGTGACCGAACCCAGAGTTCTCAAAAAACACTTGAAGTGCATTCAAGATGGTGGCGTGAGAGGTGAGACTGAGAGCTCCTCCCAAAACCACAAATAGTACAAAAATATAGTTAATAAATACAACTAACCTTCAGACAGCAACAAGAAAGAAGGCTGAACCAGACTGCATACACACCTCATGAACAGAGCAGACCTCAGGAAACAGGGTAACGTAGGAAACCCTTAATCTGGCAGGACCCAAGCCCTTTCCCCACCCCAGCTCACCAGCAGGAGGAAGAGAAACGGAGCGTGGGAGGGGTTGAAAGCCTGGGACTGCTGGACACCTAGCCCTGGAGATCTGCTTTGTGATCACAATCCTATACTGTCTGTGGTGCTCTGGGCGTTGGGAGCTCCAACAGGTGGAGTGCTTGTGAAACTGACATTCTGGTCATTTGTGGAGGAGGGGATTCATACCTGGCTGTGTCTGAGGAAAGGCAGGGAGTCTGAGAGACTTCCTAGCAGCCAGAGGGCTGCTGAAGGGGCAGGGTTTGCACAAAGCTTGCTGTGCGGGGGAAGGGAGAGCTGGACAAGGTTGCTCTGGGCACGCTCTGCCCAGCTGGTTGGGAACTTTGAGGACCTTCAGGTCCTCCATGCCCCTGACTGCCTACTCAGCTCCGAGGCCCCTCCACTGTGACATACAGCCTACCTAGCCTTCCTACTGACCTTCAGGCACCTGCTTGCAAACCGGGAGTCACTGGGCAGGCGTCAGGGCAGCCGGAGGGAGGCCCCACCTACAACACCTAGAGATGCAAAGCACAGAAGATTACCCGTGTGTCATTGGCCCACTGACTCTGACAGTGGAAACAGGCACTGCAGACGGGAATCAGAAAACAGATCTTTCCTCCCCCAAGGCACCACTCCACTCCCCTATGACCCCCAACCTCACTCTAGGGGCTGAGCAGCTCCACAGACTCCAGTTTCTGTGCACTAGTGGGCCCACACAGAAATATGAAACGATGAAAGAACATGGTTCAGACCAAAATCTCACAAACTCCAGAAAGAGGGCCAAATGAAACCAGACTCACCAATCTTCCAGAAAGAGAGTTCAAAATAAAAATTATAAACATGCTTATGGAGGTACAGAAAAATATTCAAGATCTCAGGAACGAATTTAAGATGGAGATTCAATCATTAAGAAATACTATATCTGAAATACAACATAAAATGGAGGGATTTAAAAGCAGATTAGATGTAGTAGAAGAGACAGTAAATGGAATAGAAATTAGAGAAGAGAAATACAAAGAAGCTGAGGCACAGAAAGAAAAAAAGGATCTCTAAGAATGAGAGAACTGTGTGACCCATCCAAACGGAACAATATTCGCATTATACGCATACCAGAAGAAGAAGAGAGAGAAAAAGGGATAGAAAGTGTTATTTAGGAGGTAATTACTGAAAACTTCCCCACTCTGGGGAAAGAGATAGTCTCTAAAGCCATGGAGGTGCACAGATCCCCCAACACAAGGGACCCAAGAAAGACAACATCAAGACATAATGATTAAAATGGCAAAGATCAAGGATAAAGACAGTCTTTTAAAAGCAGCTAGAGAGAGAAAAAAGATCACATACAAAGGAAAACCCATTAGGCTATCATCAGACTTCTCAATAGAAACCTTACAGGCCAGAAGAGAGTGGCATGATATATTTAATTCAATGAAGCAGAAGGGCCTTGAACCAAGAATACTCTACCTGGCAAGGTTATCATTTAAATTTGAAGGAAGGATTAAACAATTTTCAGATAAGAAAAAGCTGAGAGAATTTACCTCCCACAAACCACCTCTGCAGGGCATTTTGGACAGACTCCTATAGATGGAAGTATTCATAAGGCTAAACAGATGTCATTCAAGGGAAGACAAAGAGTCCAGAATATGATTCATAATATACAAAGAATGGAGGAGGAAGAAAAAAAACCTTTAGGTTGAGTTTGTAATAGTATACAAAATAAGTTAAATTAGACTAACCACAAATTTAAGCCTGCAATGGCAATAAGTACGTACCTATCGATAACCACCCTAAATGTAAGTGTTCTGAATGCACCAATCAAATGACATAGAGTTACCGATTGGATAAAAATACAACACCCATCTATATGCTGCCTACAAGAGACTCACTTCAAACCCAAAGACATATGCAGACTGAAAGTGAAGGGGTGGAAAAAGATATTTCATGCAACTAATAGAAAAAAGCAGGAGTTGCAGTACTTGTATCAGACAAAATAGACTTCAAAATAAAGAAAGTCACAAGAGACAAAGAAGGACATAATGATAAAAGGGTCAGACAAACAAGAGGATATAACTATTATAAATATCTATGCACCCAACACAGGATCACCTACATATGTGAAACAAATACTAACAGAATTAAAGGGGGAAATAGAATGCAATGCATTCATTTTAGGAGATTTCAATACACCACTCACTACAAAGGACAGATCAACCAGACAGAAAATAAGTAAAGAGACAGAGGCACTGAACAACAATATTAGAGCAGATGGACCTAAAGGACATCTACAGAACAGTCCATCCAAAAGAAACAGGACACACATTCTTCTCAAGTGCACATGGAACATTTTCAAGAATAGACCACATACTAGGCCACAAAAAGAACCTCAGTAAATTCAAAACAATTGAAATTGTACCAACCAGCTTCTCAGATCACAAAGATATGAAACTAGAAATAAATTAAACAAAGACAAGGAAAAGGCCCACAAACACATGGAGGCTTAATAACATGTTCCTAAGTAATCAATGGATCAATAACCAAATGAAAACAGAGATCAAGCAATATATGGAGAAAAATGACAACAATAATTTAACACCACAAAATCTGTGGGATGCAGCAAAAGCTGTGCTAAGAGGGAAATACATTGCAATACAGGCCTACCTCAGGAAAGAAGAACAATCCCAAATGAACAGTCTAAACTCACAATTAATGAAACTAGAAAAGGAAGGACAGATGAGGCTCAAAGTCAATAGAAGGAGGGACGTAATAAAGATTAAAGCAGAAATAAATAAATTTCTGAAGCATTAAACAATAGAAATAATCAATTCAAGCAGGAGCTGGTTCTATGAGAAAATACCTAGCCAGACTTATCAAGAAAGAAAGAGAGTACACACATAAACAGAAATGAGAAGGAAAAATCACTACAGATACCACAGAAATACAAAGAATTATGAGAGAATACTATGAAAAATTACATGGTAACAAACTGGATAACCTAGAAGAAATGGACTGCTTTCTAGAACAATACAACCTTCCTAGGCTGATCCAGGAAGAACAGAAAATCTGTATAGACCAATTACCAGAAAAGAAATTGAATTGGTAATCAAAAACCTACCTAAGAACAAAATACCTGGACCAGATGGTTTCATTGCAGAATTTTATCAAACATTTAGTGAAGACCTAATACCCAATCACATTAAAGTTTTCCAAAAAGTAGAAGAGGAGGGAATACTTCCAAACTGATTCTACAAGGCCAACATCACTCTAATACCAAAACCAGGCAAAGACACCACAAAAAAAGAAAATTACAGACCAATATCCCTGATGAACATAGATGTAAAGATACTCAACCAAATATTAGCAAACCGAATTCAAAAATACATCAAGAGGATCATACACCATGATCAAGTGGGATTCATCCCAGGAATGCAAGGATGGTTCAACATTCGAAAATCCATCAACATCATCCACCACATCAACAAAAAGAAGAACAACAACCACATGATAATCTCCACAGATGCTGAAAAAGCATTTGACAAAATTCAACATCCATTCATAATAAAAACTCAACAAAATGGGTATAGAAGGCAAGTACCTCAACATATATGAGAAACCCACAGCCAACATTATACTTAACAGCGAGAAGCTGAAAACTTTTCCTTTAAGAAGGGAACAAGACAAGGATGCCCACTCTCTCCACTGTTATTCAACATAGTACTGGAGGTCCTAGCCACGGCAATCACACAACACAGCATCCAGATCTGCAAGGAAGAACTCGAACTGTCCTTGTTTGCAGATGACATGATATTGTACATAAAAAACCCTAAAGACTCCACTCCAAAACTATTAGATCTAATATCAATTCCGGAATGTTGTTGCGGGATACAAAATTAATACACAGAAATCTGTTGCATTCCTATACACTAACTATGAACTAGTAGAACAAGAAATCAGGAAAACAATTCCATTCACAATTGCATCAGAAAGAATAAAATACCTAGGAATAAACTTAACCAAGGATGTGAAAGACCTGTACCCTGAAAACTACAAGACACTCCTAAGAGAAATTAAAGAGGACACTAACAAATTTAAATTCATCCCATGCTCTTGGCTAGGAAGAATAAATATTGTCAAAATGGCTATACTACCTAAAGCAATCTACAGATTCAACGCAATCCCTGTCAAATTGCCAACAGCATTCTTCAATGAAGTAGAGCAGATAGTTCTAAAATTCATATGGAACCACAAAAGACCCCGAATTGCCAAAGCAATCCTGAGAAGGAAGAATAAAGCAGGGGGAATTGCACTCCCTGACTTCAAGCTCTACCACAAAGCTACACTAATCAAGACAATTTGGTACTGGCACAAGAACAGATCCATAGACCAGTGGAAAAGAATAGAGAGCCTAGCATATATGGTCAATTAATATACAATAAAGGAGCCATGGATATACAGTGGGGAAATGACAGCCTCTTCAACAGCTGGTGTTGGCAAAATTGGACAGCTACATGTAAGAGAATGAAACTGGACTTGTGTCTAACCCCATACACAAAAGTAAACTCAAAATAGATCAAAGACCTGAATGTAAGTCATGAAACCATAAAACTCTTAGAAAAAAATATAGGCAAAAATCTCTTGAATATAAACATGAGCAACTTCTTCATGAACATGTCTCCCGGGGCAAGAGAAACAAGAGTAAAAATGAACGAATTGGACTATATCAAACTAAAAAGCTTTTGTACAACAAGGGATACCATCAGTAGAATAAAAAGACTTCCTACAGTAATGGGGAATATATTCATAAATGACTTATCCGACAAGGGGTTAACATCCAAATTATATAAAGAGCTCGCACACCTCAACAAACAAAAGCAAAGTTGCCAGATAAAAAATGGGCAGAGGAGCTGAACAGACACTTCTCCAAAGAAGAAATTCAGATGGCTAACAGGCACATGAAAAGATGCTCCACATCACTAGTCATCAGAGAAATGCAAATTAAAACCACAGTGAGATATCACCTCACACCAGTTAGGATGGCCACTATCCAAAAGACAAACAACAACAAATGTTGGCGAGGATGTAGTGATGTAGTGAAAGGTGAACGAACCCTCCTACACTGCTGGTGGGAATGTAAATTAGTTCAACCATTGTGGAAAGCAGTATGGAGGTTCCTCAAAAAACTCAAAATAGAAATACCATTTGACCCAGGAGTTCCACTCCTAGGAATTTACCCTAAGAGTTTAGCAGCCCAATTTGCAAAAGATATATGCACCCCTATGTTTATCGCAGCACTATTTACAATAGCCAAGAAATGAAAGCAACCTGAGTGTCCATCAGTAGATAAATGGATAAAGAAGATGTGGTACATATACACCATGGAATATTATTCAGCCATAAGAAGGAAACAAATCCTTCCATTTGCAGCAACATGGATGGAGCTAGAGGGTATTATGCTCAGTGATATAAGCCCGGCGGAGAAAGACACATACCAAATGATTTCTGTCATATGTGGAGTATAAGAACACAGAAAAAACTGAGGGAACAAAACAGCAGCAGACTCACAGAACCCAAGAATGGACTAACAGTTATCAAAGGGAAAGGTACTGGGGAAGATGGGTTGGAAGCGAGGGATAAAGGGGATAAAGGGCTATTACAATTAGCACATATAATGTATCGGGTGTGGGGGTGGTGTGGTGGGGGGGATACATGGAAGGCAGTATAACACAGAGAAGACAAGTAGTGATTCTATAACATCCTTGTACAGTGATGGACAGTGACTACAATGAGGTATATGGTGGGTACTTAATAATAGGGGGAGTCTAGTAAGCATAATGTTGCTCATGTAATTGTATATTAATAATAGCAATATAAAAAGTAAAGAAAAAAATGGTTAAACAAACAAAAAAAATTTTTGTGAAATACTACCTAATTAAAGGACACCAGTCACTTTACATTGGTCATGGCTTAAAGAACATAAGTAGTAAATTATACTGAATTCATACCTTAGTCAAAGTTAAAACACAGATATTAAAATTCAGTGACAAATACTGTGTATTTTCTGCACAAAAACACAAATTATCAGAAATTCCCTGCATCATATGATTGTCAAATGTTAGAGTTGAAAACATCTTAAGCCTGTTCCAAATCTTGATTTTATAGATTAAGGAAAGGGTCAGTAGCTTGTTGTCAGCTTCCACGATGGCCCCAGTGATCCCTGCGGCCTCGTATTTACATGCATGTAGAACTCGATCCCACTGGGTATGTGGGTTGGTCTGTGTAAGCAACAGAATACTGCAGAAATGTTAATATGAGGCTAGGTCACAAAATAACAAAGCATGTTGTGACTTCTGCCTTCTCCTTGGATCACGTGCTCTTGAGAGAGCTACCTACCATGTTAGAAGGATGCTCAGTGTTGGAGGAGGTCATTGAGAGTCGGCCTGAGAACTGGACCTGGCCGTCGCAGTTTCCTCCCACTCTCTTGTCCTTGGAATGTACATTTTGCTCCTTATTCCCACCAGCTCCCAGGAGCCATTCCAAGGACACAGCCTTGAAAGAGTAAGGTGGTGTTGAGACCATCTGGGCTGTATATGTGACAGTCCAGTTAAAGTCTCCATACAAACTTGTAAGATTCTGGTGGGTGGGTATGGAGATAAACTCATCTTGTGGCCACCAAAGACAAGCCTCATATGTAAGTTCCCTTGCTTGTTAAACTGCCGCCGACCAATCTGGCGTAGTCTGTCTCTCTCTTCAGTCTCTCTTTGCCCTTTTGTACTGGGGCTAGTTTCAGATTTTACCAGGAAAACTCCTGAGGTTTTGAACCAACACTCAGAGAGCCAGTGGAGAGACTACATGACTAGGAACATGACCTACTGCCATCAGCCATGTGAGTGAACCATCTTAGAAGCAGATTCTCTTGTCCAAGGGTTGGTAAACATTTTCTGTAAAGAGATAATAAATATTTTAGGTATGTGGGCCATGCAGTCTCTAATGAAACTACTGAGTTCTGTTGTATTGCAAAAGCAGCCATGGACGATATGTAATTGAAAGAGAAAGGTTGTGTTCCAAGTAAACTTTATTTACAAAAACAGGCGGTGGGCCATATTTTGCCCTGTGGACTGTAGTTTGTCTTCC